>PVKA01011066.1:0-62205 GCA_004027165.1 Ctenomys sociabilis | reverse complement strand
AGTATATAAAATATATTAGATGAACCCTTATTTAAAAGCGCAAAGGCCTGAGTTCAATCCCTGGTTCCACAAAAAAAAAATAAAATAAAAGGTCATTGGAGATTTCTATGAAACAGTACCAATCTTACGTCAGGTTATACATTATTTTTTTTTCATATAAACTTGTGTTATGTGTGTATAAAGGACACTAAAGAAGTAATATAAAGTCAACAGAAAAAAATACTTCTTAAAGTTTCTAATACTAGGACAAGATATTATATGATGTCTTTTAGATAAATTTAATTCAAAGATACAGTATAAATCTTAAAACAAAAATTAAGCAATATTCAGGAAATTACTAATTAATTAATTTATCTATTTATTTTTAGCGGAACTGGAGATTGAACTCAGGCCCTTGCGCTTGCCAGGGAAGCACTTATTCCATTGACCCATCTCCCCGGCCCCACTAAATAACTTAAAATTAAATGTTTCAAGACAATTGAACTAAAAAAAAGTTTTAATGATAGTAAAGAAATAACTAAGAATAAAACATAAGATAAATGCTGGAATGACAAATAAATGAGCATGTCTTCTGAGAGTTTGGGGATAGGATATCGCACAAAGTTCTAGTGTGTTGTGGACATGGATAATGACCATGGCACTTACTGGTGGCCAGGTGTCACTTGTGGGACTGAGCTACAGCTATTTCCTTAAAATCCACCCTGTAGTCCCATATGGAATCTTGACCCGTAGGGTGCAAGAGAAGTCCATTTGTAGAGTGTGCTGATAGAAATATTTTGCTGCTGTATACAAAAGACTGAAAGACTACTATTGTATACTTCTTATTTTCCTGTTTAATTGTTTGCCCTATTTGGTGGGTGTTCTTCCATTCTTGTTCATGGGGTTGTGATCATTTTGCTCCCTCTCTAGAACATCATTTAATAGTCTGTGTAGGCTTGGCTTTGTCATCATGAAATTCTTTAGTTGTTCTTTGTCATGGAAGTATTTTACTTCTCCATTATACTTGAGAGAGATAATACCCTGCATTATACTTGCAGGGTATCAGTCTGGGTTGGAATTTGTTTTCTTGTGCACAACTTGAAGTACTCTGCTCCATATTCTTCTTGCTTTCATGGTTTGTGAAGAGATCTGCTGTTACTCTGATGGGTTTTCCTTTAAATGTGATGTTTCTTTTCTTTAGTGGCTTTTAATATTCCTGTGATGAATTTCTGGATCTTGATTATTATATGTCTGGGAGTGGATTTAATTGGGTTGATGTTGTTTGAAGTTCTATATGCTTCGGTTTCCTGAATGTCAGATTGTTGCCCCATATTTGAGAAGTTTTCTGCTATTACTTCCATCCCTTTTCTTTTTATATCATTTGTATTGACTCCTTCCTTCTCATTGATGCCTATTAGTCTCACATTGTTCATCTTTGCATCATCTTGCAGGTGTTGAATTATTTTTTCCTGTATCCTAATTGTTTTTAAGAGATCTTTGCTTACTTTTTCACTAGTTGCAATGGTGTCTTTAAGGTCAGAAAGTCTATTTTCACTTTCACTCATACAGTTTTGTCAGTTTGTGATTGAGATTTTAATTTCCTATCACTTTGGATCTGTTTCATACATTCTATTTCTTTCCTATATTGCTTATTCAGGGGTTCCATCATTTTTATATTCTGCTCTATTTTTTTTAATCAGTGTATTCTTTAGAAGCACTTAGTACTTCTTTGATTATAGTTGTCGCTACATTTTTTATTTCAGAAATTATTTCTGATCTGATTTTTTCTGTACCTTTCTACAGTTTTTTTACTTCCAACGCTAGATTTCAGGTGTGTGATTTCCAGTTTCCTCTATGCTAGTGTCTTCTGCATTTGTACTGTGTGGACTCAGAGCCTGAGACTACTTTTTTTTCCTTTTCTTTGTCATTTTGTATACCACTGATTTTTGACCTTTGGTGTAGAGCTTAGAGTTATTATCTTAGCAGGAGGTCCGGACCTAGGAAGTTCAGACTCCTCCAGGTGGGTGTGTATTGGGTCTGGCTGCTGTGCTCCACTTCTTCCTGCTGCAGCCTTGCAGATGAACCCTTTGTGTCACTTTGGCAAGATGTTCTGTTCCTGAATCAGCTGGGTAGGTCTTGCCTCTAGCCTTTTTGCAGGGAGTTCTGCTGAAGGGTTCCATGCTGGGCCTGTGCTCTGGGTTGATTCAGGTTCTGGTGGCCTGGGCAGTGTCCTACTAATCAGTTTTGAAACTGTCTCATTGCTATTTGTTTCATCTCAGGGCGTCCAGGTCTCTCCCAGTCCTTCCTGCGCAGCCTGAAGTCACAGTCTAGAGAGACTAGAGACTCCCAGCAACGTGCTCGGGATGGGGAGCCAGGGCACCGGAAGTCCCGCCCTCCTCTTGACCCCAAAGTAACTTAATGTTTTACACAAATTGTGTTGTAGCCAAGCTTGGTGTCACGTGCCTGTAATCCTGAAACTCAGAAGTCAAAGGCAGGAGGAGTATGGCATGTTTTTATACTTGCCTGAGTTACATAGGGAGTTCATGACCAGGCTGGACTATTTAATGAGTCTGTGTTTTAAAACCCATCCCCAAAGAAACCAAACTATGCCACACTAAAACACACACTTATAAAAAGAAATTTCAGGGGAAAGTAAAAATACTATGAACTGAAGAAAAATGAAAATCAGCTAAAGCAGTGCTGACAAGTTAATTTAGAGAATTATGTTAGTAAAGAAATACTACTCACTTCTTTTAGAAAAAGAAGCATAGTAAACAACAAAAGGAAACAGAAGTAAATAAATATAAATTAGAGTAGTAACTAGTGGAATTAAAAACAGAAAGACAATTAAATTGGTGAAACTAAAAGTTCTTCAAGATGTTCAATAAAATTGATCATATAATGTCCAGGACAATGGAGAGAAGACACAAATTGCCAGTTTTAGGAGTGATGGTGGTATTTTTCCCTTCAAAATTCCTTTGTGGCAAATTAAACATAATGATTATTAACCACCTAAAGTATACAATTCAGTTGTATAAATATATGTACATTATATTATATCCATTATCACTATACATGTCTGGAAATTTTTATCTTTTTTTTTTGCAGAATCAGGGATTGAACTCAGGCCCTTGCCTTGCCAGGCAAGCATTTATTCTGAGCTATCTCCCCAGCCCCTTTAGCTTCTTATATTGAAACTTTCTACACATGGAACAATAATTCATTATCTCCTCCTGTGGCAACCACCATTTTACATTATATCTCCATGAATTTGACTGCTTTATGTACCTGTACAAGTGGAACCATGCAAAATGTGTCATTTTGCTGGCTTTTTAAAAAATGTTTTCAATGTTCCTGAGTTGTAGTATATGATCAGAATTTTGTTCCCTTTTAACAATTTATTAATTTATTTATTTTTAAATTTAGAGACAGGGTCTTGCTATGTAGTTCTGGCAGGTCTGTGCTCACTTGTTGTAGCTCCAGGGGCTGACCAATCTTCCTGTCTCAAACTCCCCCAACTTCCTGAGTACAGGGATTACAGGCTTGTGCCACCACACCTGGTTCTGTGTTCCCTTTTAAAAGGCTAACTGATATTCTCTATTACATTTTGTTTATCCATTTATCAGTGAATACTTGGGTTATTTTTACTGTTTGGCTGCTGAAAGTAATGCTCTTGTAACAGCAAGGAGCCACTTATGTGGCCACAGAAATTTGAGGTTCATAGCCATACTAACACAGAAGAGCCGTGTCATGATTTTATATAAATAAAAGTTTATTATAAAAGCATGGCAGATATGGACTTAGTCAAATAATATATTACCACACAATGAGTCAGGAGACACTACCAAAGATGGATAATCCTCAGGGGAAGGACTTCAACTTTGGTAGGTGAGAGATAAAACATTGCTTTGTACTCGGTTTGTTAGTTTCATAAGTGGTGTGTTCAAACAAAACTGACTTGATGTCAGTAGGCCTGCATGGCTGAAAGTATCATTCTCAGCCTTGGGTAGAGCCTGGAAATGGTCAGTTCTTTGTGTATTAACAGTTATCTCTATGCATTCATTCTTTTTCCAGGAGGTAGTCAGCCTCTCTGAAGAAAGGCAGCAGTCAAGGTCATTTCAGTGAACACCTGTACTTTGTGGATTCAGTTTTAAGCCTTTCCCTAACAACTGTGTACACAGGTATATAGATAACCTGTTACAGTGCTTGTTCTGAATTTTTTGGTTATACATTCAGAAGTGGAGTTGAATATTATAATTGTGCATGTATTTAATTTTTGAGGACACGTATTGTTTTCCACAGTAGCTATAATATTTATTTTCCATTAACAATGCGAACATTTGTTACTTGTATTCTGCAAATAGTTATCTTCATGTGAAGTGATATCTCGTAATGGTTTTGATCTAAATTTCATTAATGACTAGTAATATTGAACACTTTTTCATATGTTATTGGCTATTTGTGTATCTTCTTTGGAGAGATGTTCATTGTGTTTTAAATTTTATTCTTTTTAATTGACATAAATTTACATATTACATGTTATAGTATAATATTTTCTGTACAATATGTACTGATAAAAACAGGGAAATTACCATTTGGATATCATTATTTTTTTTTGTATTTTAAACTTTCTAGTTATTTTCCAGTTCTTCATGAAGTATACAGTAGATATACTCTGCCAACTTTTGGTTTTGCTCAATCGTTTTTTTACCAATTTTATTTATTTATTTTTTTTTGTATTTTAGGGAAGGTTCTACAGGCCTTTCAGGGTCTCACTACCAGATTGGATTTATAGTGATCCGCCTTTTACAGCCTCCCAAGAGCTGGGATTACAGGCATGTGCCACCACACCCAGTCTCAGTTGCTGTCTTAGTGCACCCCAGGGTGGGGCAGGTGTGGCAGGCTGCTTTTGCTCAATCTTAGTAGTTAAGTATAAGTAAATCCAATCAGACTCTTATTAGTGTTATGGCCTTATTTAAATTTGGTGATGTCTTTGTGTCATTGTTGCTTATGAAATGGGAAAAACATCTACTTCTTAGCATTTCAATGATTAAATGACTTAATATATAAGGGTACTTAGAACAGTGCCAGGCATAATTTAAATGCTCAAAAAAATTTTCCTTATATATATATATATATATATATTTTTTTTTTTTTTTTTTTTTTTTTTTGAAACTTGTTTCCTAAGGCTGTATAGCAGAGTACAATGGGAGTTGCGTGGAGTATAGAGATTATGTAGTGCAGAAGGCTGCTCACTACTATGCTGTAGAGTAAACCTTTGTACCCGTTCTCACTACCAAGTTTACAGCTACCATACAAATATATTAAAGGAGTGATTAGGACGCTATTTTACATACTTTTCCATGGGACTATATAAAACATAGGAAAGTTTAACAGTAAGTGCTGTTACTATGTAGTGCAGGCTGGCCTTGCACTTGCTTTATGTAGCCCAGGCTGGCCTGGAACTCATGATGATCCTCTTGCTTCAGCCTCCCAAATGTTGATAATATAGGTATGTGCCACCAGCAGGCTATCTGTTTTAAATTTTGTTTCATAAACTGACGCTTAGTAAAAATGAGGCCAAAGGAAAATTACACCAAGATACTGGCCTGTGTACTGTTTTTGGTCTGCTTATCTCAAGGAAGGAAAATGAGCTGTTTGGTTGGCATTGCCTAGTAGAGGCCAGTTTTGTGGGAATAAAAGAGTAAGAAAATTGTTAAGAGATAAGAGAACAGAAGAAAACAGAGAGTAGGGTGAGCATAGCACAGATTAGAAAAGTGGGAGTGAGTTGCATGCACTTTGGAGAAGCCAGTAAGAGACAGAAGATCTCTGTTGTGGTGGAAAAAAGTTTCTTGAGTCCTTGTTAGCCTTTGAAAGTGTTTGAATTTCTGTGTTAAAAGCTATTCCTTTGGTTTCTATACTTTTAAAGAAAGATTGTAAAGTGATAGATTGTAACTTGTTTCCTAAGGCTGTATAGCAGAGTGTATATAAAGAAACTATGTAAAGAAATGCTATTATAAAATTACCTTATGTATTATTTCTACCAACAGATATGAAAAAATAATAGGAAATAATGCAAAATATAGTAGTAGCTCTAAGGAAGGGAAAAGGTGGAGCTACAAAATGATTGCTGAATCTTAAAAGAAAATTATTTGTTTATGGCAGAAGTGTAGACATTATGAAATGTTTAGTGCCACACTGTATACTCATTGTTTTTTAGGAATTTGACATTTAATATTTAGAGATCTATAAGACTTTTCATTTGTGATCAGTAAAATACCCTTAATCCCAGATGTAATATTGTGCCTTAGTATTGAGATTCAGTATGATACTGGAAGTAGTTAACCATAGCTGAGACATTTTGTCATCCATAATTTTGGATCTACAGTTGGAATCTTTAAAAATAGTTACTGTTCTGGGGTGAGTTACAAGTATCCTTAATTCTAATAATTCGTAAAGTGATATAATAACTAAGCTGTTTATTATGGAAAGTTTTGTTTAAAATATTATAGTACTAGCTAACGCTTTTAGAAAAATGAGACATACAATTCCCATAGCAGTGATGGCAAATGTTTTAGAGGTATCAATAACACAGTCTGCTGTGACTGCCATAGTACAAAATTTACCCCTTAAAAGTATATAATTCAGTGGCATTTACCATATTCACAAGGTTTTGAAGCCATCAGTATAACCTGTCCTAGAACATTTTCATCACATTGGCCATTAGAAGCCATTCTCTATGTTCTTTCTTTGCCTATGGAAATTACTAATCTTTCTATTTGTATAGTTTCCTATTCTGGATCAGAATAGGATGTAAGAATGAAA
Organism: Ctenomys sociabilis; assembly: GCA_004027165.1. NCBI lineage: Eukaryota > Metazoa > Chordata > Mammalia > Rodentia > Ctenomyidae > Ctenomys > Ctenomys sociabilis. Next base: position 55,401 of record PVKA01011066.1, on the reverse strand, counting down.
TAATACAATGTCTGGACCTTTATGTGTTATTGCTAAGCTCTTTTTTTAATGATTGGTTTAGCATTTCAAACTACTGTACATTTAGTTTAAAAAAATTACCTCTATGAGGTAAACAGGAACTTTGTGACATGGTTATATTGTAGAGTTGTTATGCCTTCATGACATTGGTTTGCTCATAGATAAAGAAGGAGATTCATAGGCAGAAGGGTGAAGTTTGAGAAGTAGAGGTGAAGCAAAAACAGGACATGATGAGCTTCCTTTTAACTAGAACTTCCATCTTCTAATACTTTGTTGAAATGATTGACATAAAGGGAAAAATCAGAGGAATCCAAACTGTGTTTTCTGGGGCCTTTAGAAAATATTAAGTTTGGTCACATATTTGAATATATATAAATCTATCTGTTGTAGACATCAGGGCAATGGATACCATGGGAAAGCCATGCAAATGTTGCCATGGCAAAAATGGAGGAGCCTATAGTTGTACACAGCATACTGTTGGTGTTATAAATGACCAAGGTAAGGAGAAAGTTCTTGCTAAGAGAATTAATGTATGTGTTAAGCGTATTTGCTGGGCAGATAGCTCAACAGAATAAGCACTTGCCTGGCAAGTGCAGGGTACTGAGTTCAATTCCTGTTATCGTAAATAAATAAATAAATAAATAAAAAAGCCCAGATAGTTTCTTTAAGTTTTTATTTATTTTTTATTTTTGTGTGTTTTGAGATAGGTCCTGCCATGTAGCTCAGGCTGACCTCAAACTCATGGCAGTTTTCCTTAGCACAGCCTCCCAAGCACTGGGATTACAGGTGTGAGCACCACACCCAGCCAAGATAGCTTATTCTCTCTCCCCCCCACAAAGAGAAAAGCGTGAAGGAAAATGATCAAAAAAGAAGGAAGCAAAAGCAAAGTATCTGGGTTTAACTGAAGTGCCAACCTGCCTTGCTCAGTGAAGCACAATTTGTGAGAACAAAGGTTAAGGAGTATGAGCTGCTGGAACCTATTCCCTAGGAATTCATTGTGTAAGCTGAGGATATAGCTCTGCTACTCAGTACCTAACTTAGCAGCTAAAGTGTTGTAGGCCTTGAGTTTAATACTCAGTACTCTTAAAAAGTGAAAAAGGTCTTTTGAATTATAAGGATGGTTTTCTTAATTGAGTAGGAAAGACAGGTATGGTGGCACATGCCTTTAATCTCAGTACTCTGGAGGGTGAGGCAGGAGGATTGCCAAGAATTTGAGGCCAGCCTGTACTACATAGTGAGACCCTGCCTCAAACAAATGAACAAACAAACAAACCCTCAAAACTCTCCATCCAAAAGAAAACAAATTGAATAGGAATGATGTGTCCTTGCCCCAGAGAAATAAATACTTAGAGCAGATTCTCATTTTGTATCCAGTTAATTGTGTCAGTCTTTACTGTAAAGCATTTTTTTTTTTTTTTTTTTTTTGCTGAAAGGTATAAACTACTCCCCTCCACCCTTGCCTCTTTATTGGGAATTGAACTAGGGCCTGCACTTGCCAGGTAGGTGCTATGCAACTGGGCTACATCCATGGCCCTCTTTCTTAAAGGTGTGAACAGATATTTATGAAATGTTTATATTGGCTTGAATATAATCTCTAAAATCACCATGAGAAAAAGATGTGTGACAATAAATAGAAGGCAATCTATTGCATTATAACTTAGGAAGAGTACTTGGAAATATATCATAAATAACTAGATTTTAAAGATCAGTATTTTTCCTTTGAAGCACTATCCTTAACGTAAGTTATTTAAAGAAAAAATGAAACAAAACAAAACAGAATGTGATAAGTGAAAAATAATTTAGTCCTATAGTATTTCTTTTAGAACCATAAATATTAAACTTTATTGAATTGCAACTGTAATGAAATATTTTAGCTATATTTATGAATTTAAAATTTCAGGATGAGTTATGGAGATTTCACTAGTTGGAATCCCATTTCACGAGTCCTGGCATGGTGGTGCATTTCTGTAATCCCAGCACTAGGGAGGCTGAAAACAGGAGGATTATGAGTCTCAGGAATCTGAGCTGCATGGTGAGACCCTACACACACACAAAAAAAGAACCTCATTTCACGAAGCTAGAAAGTATGTCGGAATTGTGCTCTTGGTTATTCCAAATTCTAACCATAAGCCTGTTGTTACAGGGAGAAGAAGGGATGTATGATACTTTGTTTTAATAAAAGCAAATAATAGCTGGTTTTGCCTTTGCAGCAAGTGATTTTAGTAGTGTGGTGGCCTGACAACTAGTGGTCAGCCTGTAGCACCCAGTTGACCTGAATCAGGGTGGTGCTAGGTGTGGGAAGCAACTTGAAGATTGTTGCCAACAACATAAAAAGTAGATGTGGAGGCCATCCAGATAGCTTAGTGGATTAAAGTGCCTGCTTAGGCAGAATGCAGCAGCCAGGGTTCGATCCCTGGTGTGTGCTGTACTGGTCCCATCACTAGGACATGCTGAGTCTGTGATTGAGACTGGTTGTGATAGTATGCACTTGTAATCCCAGCACTTGGGAGACTGAAAACAGGAGAATCACTACGAGTTTGATCTACATAGTGAGACCCTGGAGACTCTGTAAAGCCTGTCATAAATACATGAAAAAGAAAAAGATGTGGAGAGGAAGAAATAGGGCTGTTGTTTCTCCTAGAGGAGCTTGTCATGCTGGCTTTCCTGATAGGAACTCAGTGTTCTCATTGTCAAAGGAGCTTAGGAACCTATTGTTGCTGAGAATGGCTACAGTTCACTTTGACAGCTGTGGTCCTTTGAACACTGCTTTCTTCTGTTTCTGGAGGTGAAAATGGTGCACTGTTCAATTTCCTGAAAAAAGCTTATTGGTTGTGACGGCTTTCCTGATAAGAACTTGGTTGTTCTCATAGTTGAAGGAACTTGGGAACTTATTGTTGAGGATGGCTGTGGTACTTTTTTTTTTTTAATTTAGGCAAGGATCTTCAGGGTGTTCAGGGTCTCGTAACTAGGTTGGACTCCTAGTGATCTGCCTGTTTATAGTCTCCCCAGAGCTGGAATTATAGGCATAGGCCACCGCACCCAGTATCAGTGTGCCTTGGGGACAGGTTCGGCATGGCAGGCCCTTGCACCAGCTTGCAGGTGCTGTAATCCACTGAGCTATTTGGCTAGCCCTTGTACTTTTTTGGGGAGGTATGGTTCTTACTCTTGAGTGTCTTTCCTAAATCCATTGCAGATTCCTCAGCCCACTGGCATAGATCTTTCATACTGCTGGAGCAGGCTAACAGGCTTTCATCTCTGGGCTTTCCCAGAGCACATCTGTGAAACAGATTTGCATGAGACATTGTGGTGGGCTGTAGGCCTCTGGTTGGATTTGTATTGTTATGAACTGTAGGTCTTCATCTGAACTCATGCAGGACATCACTCTGGGATCCAGGTCTTCAGCTAAATTTATTCTTTAGTGTGTGGACAGATTTCCTGCACTCTTTTGAACTTGACTCTTTGGGTGATTATTATGTGTTCTATATTGTTTTCCCTTGCAAACCTTGACTACAGCAAGTTGGGCTCTTTTATTATGGCAAGTATTACTAAATGTGGAACTAAGTATATTTGAAATTTAGGGTCAGTACTAGTCAAATTTGCCATTTTCATGATTGAATTTGTAAGGTTTCTGTAGAGAAATTCAGTAGGCTGACATATTACGCCTAATTGAACTTAGGACCTTGCACTTGCCTAAGCAAGTGCTTTAGTATGCTGAGCTATCTGGCTGCCTTCCCCCCTCCCCTCTTTGTTTGCAGTACTAGGGATCAAACTCAGGACCTTGAGTTTGCCAGGAAAGCACTTATTCTACTGGGCTATCTCCCTGCACCCCCCCCCCCCTTTTTTTTTTGCCTTTTTGAGACAGGATCTTGCTGTGCAGTTCAGACTGACATTGAATTCACTTTGTAGGCTAGTCTGGAAATTGCAGTGATCCTCTTGCCTTTGCCTCCTGAGTGCTAGGATTATAGGCATGTGTCCCACCACATCCAGCCTTAGATTTCTTCTTTAAAGTCATTCCGAAGAGAAATAAGTTCTTTTTGTGGGTATGTGGCAAGGTTTTTGCTGTGTACTTCAGGCTGGCCTTGAACTCTTTACACAGCCAAGGCTGACCCATGGCAGTCTCCTGCCTCAGCCTCCCAAATGCTGGGATTATAGACATTCACCATCAACCTGGCTAGTGAATTCTAAAAAGGGAAAAATGCAAAGAAAAGGAATGATAGTCCTAGCTTAATAAAATTCTTGCACCTGTCCAGCACTTGTAATTCCATCTGTATTTGGGGGAAATGGAGCTTGTAGACAACCATATATATGATTAGGTTTAAAAGGAAAGCTTTGGATAATCCCTGAGGAAAGTAGTATCTATTACTAGAAGTCTGGGTGGGATTTGTCTGTGTGTATGTGTGTGTTTTGTTTTGGATTGAATTTAGGACCCACTCTACTGCTGAGCTCACCTCTTGCCCTTTTTGTTCTTTATTTTGAGGCAGAGTCTTGCTATAAATTGCCTTGCCTGGGCTCAAACTTGTGATCTTCCTCAGCCTACCAAGTGGCTGGGGTTGCACTTGTTTTCCAAGTAAAGAAGCTTTTTAATGATAATTTTAAAAAGTACAGTTCCACAGAAGCTTTTTTGGGTTGGTTTGTTTTCTTGAGATATGGTCTCAGTTTGTAGTATAGGCAGGCCTTGAACTCACTGTGTTGTTTAGGATAGCCTGAAACTTGTGGTAATTCTCCTGTCTCAGTCTCCAAGGTCTGAAATTACATGCATGTGCCACCATGCCAGCTTCGCAAAAAATGTATTATACCTTGTCTTCTATAAACTTTTATCTTTGTGAATATTTAATATTGCATAGATACTCAAATCTGAGAATAATGACTATTCAACTATTGTTTATGTACTTTTATTAGTGAATTATATATAAATATATGATTAGAACATTGGCATAGTTTATAACAACTGTGAGGGCATATGTATAATTCATTGACTTAAGAATTTTACAGTGCAGTCTTGGTTGCTCACCTAAAACGGAAGAAATTCATCCTTAACGAACTCTTTATGTTTAGCTTTTATGTAGTAATTGCTACTTTACAGTAGTTATTGTTAGTTTTACCAAAACACCAAGGTCATGTCCCGCATGATGAAGGATGAGACTAAGGATGGAAGTAGGAAGCAAGCAAATTTATTTAAAAGATATAAAGGCAAAAAAATAAAAGATATAAAAACAAGGAAGCTAGCCAGGAGGGAGTTCTGAGTAAGGAACACATCAGGGTTCTTTTATCTAGAGGCTTTTAAGGGATTTAGAAGGGAGGTTGGGCTGTTGTGTAAGCAATGTAATCTTTACCTGATAGGAGACTACATATTTTTTAGGATTTAATCTATCTAGTATTCATGCATTGTCTGTGTAGGGCTCATGTAGTCTTGAGCCAGTATCCTGCCTGATCATGCTCTTGGGAGGTACCAGACAGTCTAAGGACAGATGTTTTGTAAGGGCAGATGTTTTTTAAGATCCCTGGAGGGTTGTGACTCAGCAGGCTCTGTGTTGGGCTTTTTGGCTCTATTTTAGGATGTAATCGAATCCTAATTCTTCACTTATTCCTGTTACAGCAGGGAATATGCTATTTCTTCTGGGCATCTTATTTGATTTCTGAATAATAGCTCTAACTACTTGAAAATTCTGCCTTCAACTTCTCTCACTCTATTAATTTTACCACTTATTATACTTTTGTTCTAGTGGAGTTGGTCCCACTTCTGTGAAAATACTCTTCAGTGGTTTGAGGACAAATTAATAAGAGGTCTCATCACATCTTGTTTATGCTGAATGCCCTGTTTATGTTGTTAGTCATGTCATAGGATTTCCTATTTTGATTATCAAATAGACATTTTTAGTTCCTTGGCTTTCAGATGATTTTGTCTAAAACTCAACTATAAAGACTATGCTTTATTCCTGACTCAATAGGTATATAGATCTATGTGTGTATGTGTACATATACATATATGTATGGTGATTTTTTTTTAGAGATAGGGTCTCACTATGTAAGCCAGGTTGTCCTTGAACTTGGGAGATCCTTCTGACTCAGCCTCCTAAGTGCTGGGATTACAGGCATGTGCTACCATGCCTGGCCTTGTAGTCTATGTTTTTTAGTATATATGTAATTAAAACAAAATTTTTATGAGTACTTATTCTTTTTTATTTTTTTTTGGCGGAACTGGGGATTGAACTCAAGCCCTTGTGCTTGTCAGGCAAGAGTTTATTCTACTGAACCATCTCCCCAGCCCCCACAAGGAGAACATTCTGATGGTAATAATAAAATAAAATGTAACAGGATTTTGATGTTGTTGGTAATAAGAGTCTGTAACACTAAAATATATGCTAAATTTATTTTTATTCTCAGGTGGCGACAGACAAGGTTGCAGAAAAGCTGAGTTCTACTCTCTCATGGGTGAAGAACACAGTATCGCATACAGTCAGTCAGATGGCCAGTCAGGTGGCAAGTCCATCTGCTTCATTACACACTACATCCTCATCTACCACGTTGTCAACACCAGCCCTTTCACCATCTTCCCCACCACAGCTAAGTCCTGACGACTTAGAGCTCCTGGCTAAACTGGAGGAACAAAACAGGTGAGTGAGCTGTGTGGCATTTCTTTTCCTAATTATCATACAAACCTAACTATAGTGAAAACTTTTAAGTATATACTCATTAAAAATGTTTATCTTTCTTTCTTTCTTTCCGGAACTGAGAATTGAACTCAGGCCCTTGCACTTGCCAGGCAAGCACTTATTCTACTGAGCCATCTCCCAGGCCCTTCTTTTCTTTCTTTTTGAGACAGGTTTACTCTGTAGGTCAGGTTTACAGTGATCCTCTTACCTCAGCCTCCTGCGTGCTGGGATTACAGCTGTGTGCCATTAAATCAAGCCTGAGATTTTTTTCTTGTTTTGATTAAATTCAGGACCCTGCGCTTGCCTGAGGTATCTCCCCTGGCCCAGAGATTTTCTTTTTGTTTTTCTATTTCTTTTTTTTTGTGGAACCGGGAATTGAACTCAGGCCCTTGCACTTGCCAGGCAAGCACTTATTCTACTGAGCCATGTCTCTACCCCATAAACCTCTTCTTTTTTTTTTTTTGCAGAACTCAGGCCCTTGTGCTTGCCAGGGAAGTGCTTATTCCACTGAGCCATCTCCCTGGCCCAAGATTTTCTTTTCTTAATAAATTCCCTCAATCCTTCCTTATTTTTACAATTTTTTAGATGATGTAAGGGATTTAGTCCAAGGCCTTTCACATATTAAGTAAGTGCTCTTCTATTGCGTTACATCCCCAGCCTTACCATTTTTATTTTAAATTCTCTGAGTAAGGTGTTGGGCACATAGCAGTAGTACTAACTACTTTCAAGGCTGATGTACAAGGATTTCAAGTTTTAGGCTAATCTGGGCAACACCATAAAATTCTAAAAACACATATGCATATATCCCATTCACTATGTACTACATAATCTCTTTTGGCTTAAGTATAAAATAATTTAATACAATATGGATATCTGATTTGTGGATTAGAGAGGAAAATTTTTCATAAATGTATTTATGAAAGACAATACAGTATCTTCTCTCTTAGTATGGAGTGGTTGTTTACTCTGCTTGGAATGTGTACTCTGGATTCTTTGTATTATTAGAAGCTCTGTGGGGCATCATTCAGAAAGAAATATAAGGGAGGGTAATCTTTTCTGTTCAGCCAAGGTCTCTGTCACTTTTCTTGTTGCTGAGACACAGAACCTGACAAAAATTAGAGGAGAAGTAAATTTTGACTTGCAGGTTAGTTCATAGTCTGCTGGCTCCAAGGCAGAATGGCACAGTGGCATAGTGAAGGAAAACTACTCATGTCACAGTGGTAAGAAAACGGAGAGAAAGAAAGGAGAAACTGGAGAGGGAAACATACACTTCCAGATCATACCCTCAGTGGCTATGCCTCATTGCACTAGGCCTGACTACCTAACAATAGATCAACTTTAGTGCCTCTATAATTCATTTAACTTACAGGGTTGGTGTACTGCACAAGGCCTTTGGAGAACATTCTTTTTCTTTTTTTGATTATTATTGTTGTCGTTATTGTTCTTGTTATACAGTTCAGGCTGACCTTGAACTCCCTATGTTACCCAGGCTGGCCTCGAACTCTCAGTGATCTTTCTGCTTCAGCCTCCCAAGTGTTGTATCACCATGGATGGCTGGAGAACATTCTTTTTTTGTTTTTAAATTTTATGGGTTTGATACAGGGTCTTGCTATTTAGCTTGGACTTGTGGTGGTCCTCTTATTTTCAGCCTCCCAGTGCCAGGATTATAGCTGTGCGTCACCATGCCTGAACTTCAAGGAGGACATTCTTGATCTGAACAGCAGCACAGTGTGTAATACTGTTTTAGTTATTTTTCTCATTTCTGAGACAAAATACCCAACACCCAGAGTTAAAGAAGGAGGACTTTATTTGTCCTATACTTTGTAGAGGTTTCAGTTCATACTTGGCTGGCTTCAATGCCGGGTAACTTGGCAGATGGGCATAGCAGAGGAGAAAGCAGAAGCAGCAAAGTAGTGAAGACACAGAGCAGCAAGCAAAGGCTTTCTTTCTGTCCCTTATATTCTTTTTTTTTTTTTTTTTTTTTTTTTTTTGGTGGAACCGGGGATTGAACTCAGGTCCTTGTGCTTGCCAGGGAAGCACTTATTCCACTGAACCATCTCCCCGGCCCCTTGTCCTTATATTCTGTCCAGGCTGTCCACTCTTTGGGCGGGTAGCACTTATACCTAGGATGGGCCTTCCATTATTCACATCCAGAGCTATGCCAAACCAATTGGTGGATTAATTTAGTAACTCTCACGCCCTTAATCCCAGCAGCACACACTCTAGATCCAGCCACTTATGGAAAAGTGGCTGTTACTGCATGAGGCTTTCAGGGACCAGCTAGACACAGGCCACAACAAATGCCATCAGCTTTAAGGGTAAAACCTAGTATCATTTTTACTAGGTTTATAATGTATAATTGGCATATTTAATTACATATCGTGTGTGTGTGTGTAATTTTGTGGTTTTGGGAATTGATCTCAAGGTCTTTGCATTGATATGTTTGCCTTTTTTTTTTTTTTGTACCTGGAGTTGCACTCAGGATGTTGTGCTTTCCAGACATTTGCTGTGCTTCTGAGGTATATCCCTGGCTCAGGTCTTTGTATTGAGCACATTCCTAGCCTTTTTTTAGTTTTTTTATTTTGATCAGTTTAGCAATAACCCACAATTGTCAGACCGAATTGTTTTTTTTTTTTTTTTTTAATTTTGAAACAGTCTTACTAAGTTGCTAAATTGCCTAGGCAGGGCTTGAATTTAGAATCCTCTTGTCTCAGCCTCCCAGAGTATTGGAATTATAGGTATGCAAAACTATACTCATCTTCAATTATATATACTTATATAATATGATAAATTTTGATACATATACCTATGAAACTTTTACCATAATCGGGAAAATTAATATCTACATCATTCTCATTTCTCTCCCTGACTATGCAGATTGTTTTCAAGAATTTTAGAGAAATAGAAACATTTAGTATATACTTTTCTGTTTTTTTTTTTTTTGAGTATATACTCTGTGTGTATTATTGCACTTAGTGTAATTATTTTGAGAGTTGTCATAGGATGTATCAGTAGTTTACTTCTTTGTTGTACATTAGTATTCTGTCAAGTGGGTATATAGTGTTTATCCCTAACATATTAAGCTTTGCACTAGTGGATACTTTATTTCTGTTGGACAAATACCTAGGAATGGAAAGGCTCTGTTGTATGGTAGCTTTTATATTTCAGTGGTGACTTTCCAAAGGGCCTGTACTTTTTCACATTCCCACCAGAATTGTATGATGTTTCTGGTTCTATATCCTTGCCCCACTCATATGGTTGCTCTTTTTAATTTTAACTATTGTAGTAGGTATTGATATGTGCTTTTTATTGGCATTTCTAAGCATCTTTTTGTGTGCCTATTTGCTATTTGTGTATCATCAGTGATTTTTGAAAAGTTAGATTGTTTTCTTATTGTGTTTTGAGAGTTCTTTATATATTTAAGATATGCATCAGATACATAATTTTCAAGTCTTAGTTTCCTATTTGGTTAGTTTATTCTCTTAAAAGGATCTTTTGAGCTAGGTATGGTAGCACATGCCTCTAATCCCAGCACCCTGAGAGGCTGGGATTAGTTTTACATTTAATGACATTTTTGAAAAATGGATTTAGTACAGGGTCCACAGGGTCTCACTACGTAGATCAGACTTGTAGTGATTCTCCTCTCTCTTCAACCTCCCAAGGGCTGGGATTATAGATGGGTGCCTGCAACCATGTCTAGTCTCTATCACCATCTCAGCATGCCCTAGGAGCAGGGCCGGCACAGAAAGTTGGGGATTGAACTCCAGCTGGCTACTATGCTGTGCGTAAGCAGGCACTTTAGTCTGCTGAGCTGTTTGACTGGCCCTTGTATTTTTATATTTAAACTAATGTACATTTAGCTTTGTGGCCCATTTTGGGTTAATTTTGTAAAAAGTGCAAAGTATGCATTAAAGTTCTTATTTGAATTTGTACATTGGTTGTTCCTATATCATTTGCTAAAATGACTATCTTTTTCCTACTTATTTTTTATGTTTTTATCAGATATCAGTTGTCCTAGATGTGTAAACCTCTTTCTAGATTCTATATTTTTATACTAAAAGTCTTGAAATCAGGTAATATTAACCTTCTAATTTTGTATTGGCTGCATTTTGGGTTTTTTTTTTTTTTTTTTTTTTTTTTGAGGAACTAGGGATTGATCTCAAGCCCTTGTGCTTGCCAGGGAAACACTTACTCTACTGAGCCATCTCCCCAACCCTAGCATTTTGGTTCTTGACATTCTCATACAAATTTTAGAGTCAGTTTATCAATTTTTAGAAAAAGTTTGCTGAAATTTTGGTTGCGATTGAGTTGAATCGTTAACAATATTGTCTTCTATCCCAGGAACACAGTGTATTTCTGTTATTATATGTGAATGATACTGATCTGTAAATTTAATTTTCAATTGTTCATTGCTAGCATAAGTTTTTCTTATATTGGGGTTTAATTCTGAAGCCTCGCTAGATTCATTATTCTGGTAGGGCTTTTGGATTAGTTACGTTCTTTTAAAGATTCCGGAGGTATTTTCTATACAGGTAAGCATGTTGTTGTGAATCTTGCCACTTTTATTTCCTTCCAATCTGAGTATCTTTTTGTCTTTCTCTCTCTGTTTTTTTTTTTGGTGGAACTGGGGATTGAACTCAGGCCCTTGCACTTGCCAGGCGAGCACTTATTCTATTGAGCCATCTCCCTGACCCTTGTCTCTTTTTTCCTATCAAGTGAAACAGACTGTTGTTTCCAGTATAAATTTGAATGTGAGTGATAGATATCTTTTTTTTTTCCTAATCTTGGGGGGGCATTAAGTATGTTAACTGTATTTTGCATATGTCTTATTTACAGTTGAGGCCATCTCGCTCTTTCCTGCTTCCTGAGAGTTTATGCAAAATAGATTTTTCTGAATCTCTTAAAGTGATCGTATGATTTTATTCTTTTAGTCTGAGTGTGGTAAAATTACATTGTTTTTTAAATGTTAAACTAATTTTGCATTCTAAGCATAAATTCCACTTGGTAGTTATAAAATATTACTATCTTTTTAAATATTAGGGTCTTTATAAAATATTATTGGGTCTGACTTGCTAAAGGTTTTTGGTTTTGTATTTTTTTTTAGTACAGGGTCTGTAGGGTCTCACTACATAGATCAGACTCAGTGAATCTCCTGTGTTCAGCCTTACAAGCACTGGGATTACAGGAGTGTGCCACTGTGCCGTCTCAATCACTGTCTCAGCTGTCTGGAGGGGGGGACAGGGAGGGTGGGACCAGCACCCCTGCTGCCTAAGCTGGTGCTTTAATCTGTTGAGCTATTTGACGGCCCTGACTTGGAAATTTTTGAATCTGTGTAGGTGAAGGAAATTGGTGTATAGTTGTCTTGGTGTCTTTGACTTACAACAGCAATGCCTTATGACCTTGGAGTGCTTTCCTCTCTGATACATGTATCTCTTCAAATCTTGCTTTAGCAATATCACTTCAAATTTATTACTTGTTTTATGGCCTTGGATGTACTCTCTCTTGGTAAATGTTTTGTATGTGTTTGGGAAGAATGTGTATCTAGCTGTTGTTTGCTGAAGTGTTGTATAACTGTCAGTTGATTCAAATTGGTTGACAGCGTTGTTCAAGTTTCTTTCTTTTTTTTTTTTTTATGTATTTAGTATAGGGTACAGGATACAGGGTTTGCAGGTCTCATTACACAGATTGGACTCAGTAGTGATTCATCTGTTTTCAGCCTCCCAAGTGCTGGGATTAATATGTGTATGCCACTACACCCAGTCTCAATTGCCTTCTCAGCACACCCCCAGGGTGGGCCGGCCCTCAGGGTATTGAACCTGGGTTGCTGCTGAGCACTGCCTAAGAAGGCCCTTTAGTCTACCGAACTGTTTCCTCCCCACCCCCCTTTTTCTTTTGTACAGGGTCTCACTGTGCAGTTTTCATAGTGATCCTCCTGATTTCTGCCCTCCCAGTAGTGGATTACGGATCAGCCCTCCCCTGGGGGAGGATGAGGCTGGTTGCTGCATGTGGTGCCAGGGATCAAACCCTGGCCCCTGTACTTACCTAAGCAAGCACTTAGTCCACTGAACTATATTGCCAACCCTAAGTTTACTTTATTTTTGGTGTTTTTTTGTTTGTTATATATAGTGCTGAATTTCTAGTATTAGAACTTACTGTGGATTTGTTATTTTTTAAAGCTCTGTCTTGGTTTTATAAAATGAAGTCTAACACAAACTTAGATATTTAAGATTGTTAGCATTTTCTCATGAAATAAACATAATCTTAGCTTGGAAACCTACTTTATCTCATTATTATAGTCATTATAGTTTTCTTCTGATTAGTTTTAACTTCTTATATATTTTCCATTCTTTTATGTATTTTGTGTGCATGTGGGAGATGGTAAAGATCAAATTGAAGGCCTTTTGCATGCTTAACAAGCCCTTCTCCACTAAGATATGCTCCCAAATCTTGTTTTCCTTTATCTTTAAAATTTATCATTAGATACCATGTGTTTAAAAAATTTATATATATATATATATATATATATATATATATATATATATATATAAAATCGCCAACTCTTAAGTTTATTTTTTTGGTAGTATTTTGTTATGTGTAGTGCTTGAACAAAGTTAAATAATAATTTTATAAATGTTCACATTTGCATTTATGTCAAGCTACATGTTGAGTGTATCTTTGCTTCACATGTTTTGTAGGACCATCATCCAGTTATTTCCAGGGTAAACCAGACCTAAAGAAAATGGAAAAGAGATGCAGTGGGCATGATGGCACAGGTCTATAATCCCAGCACTTGGGAGGCCAAGGCAGGAGGAGTGCTGTGAGTTAAAAGCCCTCATCAACTACATAGTGAACCCTGTCTCCAAAGAGAGAGAGAGAGACAGACAGACAGACAGAGACAGAGACAAAGACAGAGAGAAATATAATTAAAATATCTTAAAACATCTGGGGAGATAGTTCAGTTGCATAAGCACCACATGGTAAGCAGAAGATCCTGAGTTTAATTCCTGGTACTCCCAATCCCCCTAAAAAATTCTGTTAGGAAATTATAATTTATATTTTATATGTAATTGGCTAAAGCAGATCAGTTGGCCACACCTTTAATGAGTGAGGCAAGAAGTATAGAGACTGGACATGGTGGCACGTGCCTATAATACTAGCTCTTGCGAGACTGTAAACAGATGGATTGCTACAAGTCCCATTTAGTAGTGAGACCCTGAACACCCTGTAGACACTTCCCTAAAGTACAAACACACACACACACACACACACAAGATGGAACCAAGAAAAAAATATTTTTAAATTATAATTTAGCTCCTCCTCCTCCTCCTCTTCCTCTTTTTCCTCCCTACCTCCTCTTTCTCCTTCGAGACAGAATCTGGTTATATAGCTTACGCTGCCCTTGGACTCAACTGTAATCATCCCTGTCTCTGGCTCCCATGTGCTGGAATTATATACATGTTCCACCACATCCAGCAGAATTCACCCTTTGAAGAGTATAGTTGTGATTGTTAGTATAATCACAAAGTTTACAACCATTACTACTTGTCCAATTTTAGAACATTTTCCAAAAAAAAACCATTTCCATAGTCTATATTTCCTCCTTTCAATCACTGATTTACTTTCTGTCTCTATAGATATGCCTTTTCTGAGCATTTCACAATATTAATAGGTGATCTATTGTGTTTGGCTTCTTCCACTTACCATAATAATGATCTGCCTGTTTACAGCAGATTATTGCAATTATTGCACAGCTAAGTGTATGAAAGGAGGATCACTATAAATCTGAACTGCAAATAAATAAATAATTGATAAAACATCGTTGTAAGTGAAGTGTAGATACTGTATAGACAAACTTGTTCCCAAGCTATTCACAGAACAACTAATTTGAAGACAACAATATGCAATATAACAATCATTGTTCAATTCCTATTATTTTGGTTAGTGAAATTCTGTATTTTTAATTTTTTTTTTAAATCAGGAAGTAATATGAGCATACTGTTTTATAGTAATCTTTATAAGTATGAGTACACCCTAAAATAATGATTAAAAGTTCATCATAATAAATGTCACCTAGCATCACTATCAAGTATTACATACTATACATAATTGTATGTGCAAACACCATCATCAACACAAATATGTTTCTAATGTTTTAAAAAGAATGAGAAGAAAAGGCAGAGCTTGGTGGCTTGTAATCCCAGTGCTTAGGAGGCTGAGGGAGGATCTCTGAAAGGTTTAAGGCCAGCCTGGATTACATAGTGATTTCAGGACAGCCTGAACTAAATAGCAAGAACCTGTCTTAAAAAGAAAAAAAAAAAAAAAAAAAAAACCAGAATAAAAGAGAAATTACTAGAATTGTATAAAGATGTTTAGAAAAGAGATTTTAGAGCTGGTGCTTTTGCTCACAGGTGGAACCGGTGCCTAGCATGCCAGAGATCCTGGGTTCAATACCTTATTCCAAAAGAAAAATAGAGATTTTTCAGGAAATGAAAGGTTGTCACCTTTTTTTGCTGTGGAAGGATTTAAAAAAGTTGAACTTTTTCTGTGTTCAAATTTTGTTTGTGTGTATGTGTGTGTGCGCACACCCATGTGTGTGTTGTGTGAATACAATAATTGTTTTAAATCAGTAAAAACCCAGAGTTCATTAGAAGAATTTAAGTATAAAGAGTATCATGCCATCTTGTTTTGCTTTAGAATAATTCTAGCTAAACATACCTGCTCAACTGTAATAAAAAACTAAATGAAAATAGGGCCGGTGAGATAGCTAAACGGACAAAGTTCCTGCTTACTAAGTGCCTCCTTAGGCAAGCGGAGGGGCAGGGATTTGATCTGTAGCACCACATGCAGCGCTGGCCTTGCCTCCCAGTATGCTAAGCCAGTGATCGAGTCTGGGTGTGGTGGCCCTTGCCTGTGATCCTACTGCTGGGGAGGCAGAAGGATCACCAAGAGTTTGAACTACGTAGTGAGACTCTGCCCAAAAAAATAAATAAAATGACATTAGCTAAGATCCAGCTCCTCCTCTTCTACCCTACTTGCCTACCAATGTTAATCCTGAAGGAAAAAAAATTTTTTAAATATGTTTACATATTTAGTACAAGGTGTACAGGGTCTCACTACACAGATCAGACGCATAGTGATCCTCCTGTTCATGGTCTTCCAAACACTGGAATTATAGATGCATGCCACCACATGCAGTCCGTAGCCTCAGGAAAAATTTGAGAATAATAATTTAAAGTTTCCTCATTTCTATGGTTTATATGTATTAGTAACATACCTAGTGTAAAAATTATGGGATATAGTTACTACTAATAATAGTTGGTGCTTTTATTGGAATTACTCTTCCCTTCCTCAAATATTGAGGAGATTTTATTTGACTCTCTTTGATTCAGGAGATATAAAAATGATAATCTTTTAAAATTTTAAATTTAAAAAACATTTAATTTCTTTATGGAAATTCTTCTTTTTCATATTTTTGTTGCAGCTATTACTTTTTCAAAATAAGTCTTGTGGTAACCCCAGAAAAATGTGTTCAAATGTTTCAGTTCAATGTGAAAGATCTGTTTGAAGTTAATAATTGATAAGGTTCAAATAACACAGGTTTCCTCCCCTCTATGTATTTGTTTAAATGTTTTTCTTTTTTCATTTTAAAGATGCAAAGACATTGGTAGAGATGAGCTTGAGGTAGGTTTCAAATGTGATAGTAATACATTTTAATTTAGATAGAAAATAATAGTAATTTAAATTTTGAATGAGCTATTATTTGTGTCATTTAGAAGTTTGGCATTGCAGTCGTATTTGTTTCCTTTAATTTTCTGTTACTTGGAATCAGATTTTACTTCTTAGAATATTTGAGGTATGGGATGAGAATGAAGCAACAAAAAAAATTTATTTAGTTCTTTTGTGAAATAAAATCTTGTTATGTAGCACAGTGACCTCAAATTCATAGTGCTTTTCTTGCCTCAGCCTCTGGAAAGCTGAGTGTGTGCCACCATGGCTGGAAAGAGTTCCTTTAAACTAAAGAAAATATATTTTATTTTTAAAAATATAGTGAGCAGAAATCTTTGAAGCCTTAATTTAAATATCATTGCATTATACCAACATGTAGACCTGAGCTATTCAGATAGCCAGTTTCTACCATACCAGTAGTCCAAATGTGACTGATCTTTAAGAGTAAAATATATACCAGATTTGGAAGAATTGATTGGAAAATGGAATATTGTTAGTTTAAAAAAAAATTTTGTGTGCTGAAATATTTTGGTTATATTTGATAAAATACTAAAATTTCACTTTTAAAAACAAATATGGCTGCCTAGAGCATAAAGAATTGTGTAAATGGCTTCCATTATATTTTTTGTTGGACAGATCTGGATAATCTATTATTTGTCTATTTTAGTTTTATGAACACAGCATAGCCTCAGTTATCCTGAGAATACTCTCCATAAGATATCTAGGAACATTAAGGAAGTGAAAAATTTACAAGGAAAATATTTTCAAGTCCCTATATTAAGAATTCATGTATAAGAAAGCCTTTAGGTCTTTATTAGAACTCTGTTCTTTTTTCTTTTAGGATTTTTAAAAAATCAGTTGTATATATAATCCTCAAACTATCAGTTTCTGATTAGAATTTTTAATACATTAACTTTCCCTGAATAATTATATTAAAAGACACAAAATGAACAATCTGTTTCTCAGACCTGCCGGGATTCCTGCTATAGACACCTCTCTTTTCTGTTGTCTTGGTTGTTTCCTGTTCCTATGCTAATTAACTATGTTTACTCTTAATTCTAAAGTTACTTCTATTATTCTGAGACACAAATTTGTTAGTATGCAAGAACAAATTTGTTAATATGCCATGAAAGAACATAGCACTTTGAGTCAGGTGTGTAGCTTTAGTATGATCTGGTGTATGGACCCTTCTAATATTCATGTGTCGAAATCTAATCTGATACGTGATATTAAGAAACTGAGCTTTGAAAAGCTTCACTTTGGTAGATAAAATTAATGCTTTATGAAAGATACTATAGGGCCCAATGTGATGGGGCACACTTATAATCCCAGCATTTAGAATGTAAAATGGGAGACCAACCTGGGCTATCTAGTGAGTTTGAGGCCAACCTGATAGACATAGCAAGTATCTGACTAAACAAACAACCAGAACAAAAACCAAATGCAGCCGGGTGTGGTGGCGCATGCCTGTAATCCCAGCACTAGGGAGGCTGAGGCAGGAGGATTGCTGTGAGTTCGAGACCAGCCTGAGCTACAAAGTGCGCTTAAGGCCAGCCTGAACTGCACAGTGAGACCCTGTCTCAAAAAAGACAAAAAAAAAAAAAAAAAAAAAAAGCAAACCCCAAAATATTTTAGGCATGGTGGTACACATTTGTAATCCCAGCACTCAGGAGACCCTGTCTCAAAAAAACCAAAAAGAAAAAAAAATACTATAGGGAAGTTTTTTTTTTTTTTTTCTTTCCCCTCTACTTCTGACATCTGAGGATACACAGAAGATATCATTTATGAGTAATAGGCTCTAACCAGATACGTACTCTCTTGGGGGTTTGAGGAACTGTTAACGATAAATGTCTTTTTTTTGGTTTGGCTTTTTTTTTTTTTTTTTATGCAGGGTCTCGCTATGCAGTTCAGGCTGGCCTTGAGCTCACTTTGTAGCACAAGGTTGTCTTGAACTTGCAATGATCCTCCTGCCTCAGCCTCCTGAGTGCTCGGATTACAGGTGTAAATGTCTGTTTTTGATCGATTATCCAGTATAAAGTATTTTATTCCAACAGTCCAACTTTGCCACCATTTTTAGTTGATATGTTAACTTTCTCTCAGTATGTTCATGTCTTGTTTATGGTATAACACTGTAAGAGATGTTTGAACCTCTTGTCTGATTGATCCAGAGGGTCTTGGCGTCTGTATACTAGTGTATTTAGCTTTACATTGTGTGTATGTAGTATTCTGTTTCCTTAACTCCTAATAAATTATCTTAACAGTTAACAAATTACCAGTTGGCATGTTGGTTAGTTGCTATTTCATCCTACGCTGGTATATGTAGAAAACTTTATGCTGAGTACAACTAGACATTCAAAAAGTTTAATGTCAGCTCTTTACAAAAAGTCGCCAGATTTCTGTTTTCCGTCTTTTTTCTGAACTTTAGACTTGTCTATTCAGTTGCTTTGCATATCTGTGTGGATGCACTCCAAATACTTCAAACTGTAAGAGTTCATTCTTTTTCTTCTTTTTTATATATTCAGTTGTAGTAATGAGAGCTTTTTGCTCATATTTACAAACTTCCATGTACAACTTCCATTTTTCCTTTTGTTGGGGATCAAGTCTAGACCCTCAAACATGGTAGACAGATGGCTTTCCATATCATTCCCCCCATAGTGAACCCATGTGATCTGAAAGTAGACTTTTCAATAGTGCACAAACTTAAGAGTAATGCCATGTTGTCATTTTCCCAAATGCCAGGCCTAATTCTTTGAAATTACTGACTTTCAGGCAGTGTGGCCTGTCATTACTGTGTCAAAATACCTTAATTATGTTGAAGCAAGTGGCAATCTGATTAGGACCCTTCCAGAGTTATTTCTGCTTTAGTAATAAAGTACTAGATTCTAAGTACATATTTTATCAAGTCTTCATGTTCTTAGGGAATATATAAATTCTTTTCCTTCATGCTGTAACAAAGTACAGTCATATAACCCTTAATAATAGGATAGGTTCTAGGAAATGCATTGTTGAAACTGAGTGTGGTGGTACACATCTGTAATCCCTGCACTCAGAGGCAGGAAGATCTCAAATGGAAGCCCAGCTTGGGCAACTTAACATGTTGATGAAACTGTCTCTAAAATGAAAAGAAAAAAAAGGAAAGAAAGAGGGTTCGAGTGGTAGCTGGGAATACTGTAGCTCAGTGTGAAACCCTTCCATTTAATTCCTAGTAGTGGAAAGAAGGAAGGGTAGGAATGATGGGAAGGAAGAGAGAGAGAGAAAAAATGCATTGTTGAGTGATGTCTTAGTGAACTTTTCTTGTTGCTAAGACAAAAATACCAGATGCCCAAAGTTAAAGGAGGAAAGGCTTTATTTAGCTCATAATTTGTAGAAGTTTCAGTCCATAGTCAGTTGGTTCCAAGACAGGATAGCATGGGAGAGGAGCATGGAGAGGAAAACCAGTCCATGGCAAAGCAGGGCAAGCAGAAGGCAGCAAGTGACAAGTTACAAGCCTTTCTGTCTCTTATATTTTATCCAGACTACCCACTCTTAGAGCAGGTAGTTCTCATACCCTTAATTCTAGCATGGCATCCTTGATCCCAGCATTACCCACTGCAGATCCAGCCACTTCTAAAACCCCCCACCTATATCTACATGAGGCTTTTGGGAGACATCTAAATAGAAACCATAACAGACAATTTATTGATGCACAAATATCATGAAATGTACTTGTAGGAATCTTAGATGGTATAGCCTGTTTCTAGGCCACAATCGTATACAGCTTGTTTGTACTGAATATTATAGGTAGTTATAGCACAAGGATAAGTATTTGTGTATCTAAAGATAGAAAAAGAAAAATATGCTATAAAAGATAATAAATGGTATGCTTCTATAGTATACTTACATTGAACTGCCATGCTACGATATTACTATTTAGACTTCATAAATGCCATAGGCTGAGGTTATCCTTATATATGTGCATTTTTTCCCAGTATTTGGAGCACTTTACCACTGAGCTACATCACTGGCCTGTTTTGTTTGTATTGTATTGTATTGTATTGTATTGTATTGTATTGTACTGTACTGTACTATATTGTATTTTATGAGAAGGTCTTGTCAGGTTGTTCAGTCTGGCCTTGAACTTAAAATCCTCCTGCCTCAGCCTTCCAAGTAGTTGCATATGTGGAATTACAGGCCTATGACACTGTGCCTGGCTTTACAAAGAATTGTTTAAAAAATTCAATAAACTTTTTTGTTTTTGCCATAGGACTTAAAACATAACACTTAAAACATTTTCCAACTACATAAAAATAATTTCTTTGTATCTCTCTATTTTATAAAGTTCATGGTATTTAACTTTATGTATGTATGTATGTATGTATGTATGTATGTATGTATGTATGTATTTTTGGCAGAACCTGGGATTGAACTCAGGCATTTATGTTTGCCAGGTGAGCCATCTCCCTGGCCCCGGTATTTAACTTTAAGATTTTTACTTTTAAGACTTTTTTTTTTGTTAAAAATTAGGACACCCTAAGACTTATCAGGGTCAGGATCATTAATATCAGTGTCTTTTATATCTGTGTAATGTCCTACTAAAGGTCCTCAGAGACAGTAACACATGGAGCTGTCATTACCTATGATAGTAATGCCCTCTTGAATCCTTCTTGAAGGACCTGCCTGAGGTTGTTTTATAGTTAACTTTTTTTGTTTTTATGAACAGAAGGCTTACTCTCTAATGATTAAAAAGGATGGCACAGTAATACATAAACCTATAACACAGTTGTTTAGTATCAAGTTACATGATTATATGTACTACATGCTTTACATTTGGTAGTGCAGTAGGTTTTTCTGCAAGAGCATCACTACATGTAATAGATTTGTGCTGTGATATTGTGACATTTTACATTCTCATCACTAGTCATTATTTGGTACAGGGTCTTGCTACACAGCTGACTCACAGTGATCATCCTGTCTCAGCCTCCCTAGTTTTGTTGGTGAGCATGGTGAGGCCATCATGCATGTGGTATAGGGGATCAAACCCAGGTCCTTGAGCTTTCCAAGCAGACATTTAGACCACTGAACTATATGTCTCCCAGCCCCATTAGTTTCATTGTACCCATATTCTCATAAACACTGTTGTCTTTTAAAATTATACCATCTTAGTGATTATGAAGGTGTGTCTCTTTAGGCAATTCCCTGATGATTTGTGAATCTTCTTTAAGAAATAACTGTTTATATCTTTTGTCCACTTTTTAAATTCAGTGGTTTGGGTTTTTAAAACTTAATTTGTAAATGTAAGATATTTTACATAATCTTTTTCTCTTTTCTCTAGTGAAGGCCTTTTCATTTCTATCATGATAGGTAGTAAGGTAGAAAATGTTTTTAATTTTGATGAATTCCAATTTATCCCTCCCTGCTCCCTTGTTTGGTATTGAACTCAGGGTCTTATCACTGAGCTATGTGCCCAGATACTTTTTATTTTAAAATTTTGAGACAGTGTCTAAGTTACTAGGCTACCCACATTGGTGTCAAATTTATGATCCTCCTGCCTCAAACTTAGAGTTCTGGGATTATAGCATGTGCCACTACCCTCATTCACCTGCTTTTTCTGTTGACACTTATATTTTGGAGTTATATTTAAGAATGCTTTACCTATCAAAGTCATGAAAATCTATTCCTGTATTTTTTTTCTGTATTATATTCTTGAACTTTGTATAAGTAAAAAAATTTAATATGTAGTTTTTTGTACCTGCCTTCATCTTTCTTGTTTTTGTACTTTTTTTTAAAATGTATTTAGTACAGGGTCTCATTACACAGATCAGACTCATAGTGATCCTTTTGTTTTTAGCCTCCCAAGCACAGGGATTACCCGCGCATGCCACCATGCCCAGTCTCATTTACTGCCTTAGTGCGCCCTGGGGGCAGAGCTGACATGGCACACTAGGGATCAAACCTCAGTCTTTAGTCCGCTGAGCTATCTGGCTCGCTCTTTGGCTTCATCTTTTAACTTAATGTCTATAAGATTCATCTATGTTGGCCCTTGTATCACCAGTTTGTTTCTTTTGTTTCAAGTAATATTGCAGTCAGTGAGACAAGGTCTTACTATTTGAGCCTGGAATCTAACTAAGTCCAGCTTATCCTTCTGCTTTGGCTTAGAGGCATTTGCTGCCACCATAGTTGCCGTTTTAGTGTGGTTTTAACTTGTACTTTTTTTCTTTCTTTCTTTTTTTTTTTTTGTATTTTAGGGAAGGGTCTATAGGGTGTTTAGAGTCTCACTACTAGATTGGACTGTAGTGATCCGCCTGTTTTTAGCCTCCCAAGAGCTGGAATTATAGGCACATGTCACCATGTCCAGTATCGTTTGTGGGTTCGGTGTGCCCCAAAGGTGGGGCTGACACTTGTATTTTTTTTTTGGCAGAATCAGGGATTGAACTCAGGCCCTGTGCTTGCCAGGGAAGCACTTATTCCACGGAGCCATCTCTCCAGCCCTTAACTTGTATTTCTTCATGATATGTATTACGTAATAACCAAGTTCAACATGTTTTTTTATTTTTGGCAGAACCAGGGATTGAACTCAGACCCTTGTGCTTGCACTTGCCAGGAAGCGCTTATTCTGCTGAGTCATCTCCCTGGTCCCCTAGTTCAACATTTTTCAGGTGTTTAGTGGCCATTTGAGTTTTATGGTGTTTTGGAAAGTATCAGTTTAGGTCTTTCATTATTTGTTTTATTTTGGTGCTTAGAATTAAACTTAAACTTGGGGTTTTGTGCATGCTAGGTTGTTTAAAAGTGGAGTGTTTTCTTAATTATTATTTTTAAAAGTTCTTTATATATTTTGGATATCAGGTTTTTTTTTTTTTTTTTTTTTTTTTTTTTTTTTTTTTTTTTTTTTTTTTTTTTTTTTTTTTTTTTTTTTTTTTTTTTTTTTTTTTTTTTTTTTTTTTTTTTTTTTTTTTTTTTTTTTTTTTTTTTTTGTGGAACAGGGAATAGAACTCAGGCCTTTGTGCTTGCCAGGGAAGCACTTATTCCACTGAGCCATCTCCTCAGCCCCTGGATATCAGTTTTTATTCAGGTAATGTATTTATTTTTTTCTCATTCTATACCCTTTTGTTGCCTTTTGTGGAGAGTAGGACAGGTCTTTACCCTGTAACCCATGCTGGCCTTGAACTCCCAAGGTAAAAAGGTAACTGTTTTTACCTCAGCTTTCTGAGTGCTAGGGTTACAAGTATATACCACCTAGTCCAGTTTATCTTTCATTTTCTTAAAGGTATCTTTTAAAGAGTAAAGATTTACAATTTTTATTAAATTTAGTTATTTAGCCACTTTTCTCATTTGTTTAATGTTTTCTTCTTTTTTTCCTCCTTCTCTCCCTCCCCCCTCCTCCCTCTTCCTATCTTCCTCCTCCTCCTTCTTTTAGTATGATGAATCAAACTTAGGACCTTATGCTTGCCAGACAGATACTTGAGCCACTGAGCTATATCCCAAGCCTGTTTAGTGTCTCGTTATGTTCCATTAATTTTCTGCCCTACACCAAGATTGTGAGGAGAATTTATGTTTTGTTTAGGAGGTTTGCATTTTTTTGTATTTAGGCCTATCATTCCCTTCGAGTAGCTTTTGTGTATCATGTGAGATAAGGCAGGGACATCTTTAAATAATATAATGTCTTTATTTGGAATAATATTTCATATGTAAGCATTTCTCACAGCTGTTTAATTCAGTGTATCAGTTCAGTTCTTCATCTGTGAATTGCATTAGCTTTCTCTGATCTAGCAATGAATTCACTTGACATTCTTGATTATCCTAAAAGTTGCAACTCAGCAATCTGTAAACTTGACACACAGAAAGCCTCTGATTACATACTTTGTCGACTCTACTGACAATATACTTTGAACTTAGTAAATTCCACTATTTTCTTTGAAATGCATGTCTATTGGTGGTAGTTATATCATTTAATTATTTGGCATATCACAAGTAAATAGGTATTTAAGTTCATATTATTTCAGTAAAGTTTATTCCTCAACCTCATTTAGAATTCTTTAAAACCAGGTAGAAAATCACTTACATAGGTACACAAATTTTTCCATGATAAAAATCATGAGTCCTTTTTGTGGTTGGCAGCAAGCAAGAAGGGAGCGCCATGAAGGCCTCGGGCATACTCTGGGAATACAAGGTGGTGGGGCACTGCCTACCTACCCTAAAGTGCTGCAAGCCGCCTCTTTACCGCATGCGGATTTTCACACCCAACCATGTCTGTCGCCAAGTCCTGTTTCTGGTACTTTGTATCTCAGCTGAAGATGAAGAAATCTTTAGGGGAGATTATCTACTGCGGACAGGTGTTTGAGAAGTCTCCACTTCAGGTGAAGAAGTTAGGTATCTGGCTGTGCTATAACTCCCACAGTGGCACCCACAACATGTACTGGGAGTACCAGGACCTGACCACAACAAGCACTGTCATTCAGTGACATGGGCACCTGGCACCAAGCCTGCGCCCACTCCATCCAGATCATGAAGGTCGAGGAGATCGCTGTAGCAAGTGCTGCTGGCCTGCTGTCAAGCAGTTCCACAACTCCAAGATCAAGTCCCCGCTGCTTGCCAGCACAAGCCCCACTTCACCACCAAGAGGCCCAACACCTTCGTCTAGAGGCAGTGCCAATAAACCCAGCACCGCTCCGCAAAAAAGAAAAATCATGAGCTTAAATAATATATATGAAAATTCTTAAAGTAAAATATCATAGTAATTTTTTCAAATAAAATATAGCAATTAATGTTTGTCTGTTTAATAATTTTTATGTTTCTGATTATATTTGGGAAATTCTATTAAGTTATTTTTACCATGAAGATACATTAAAGGTTGGGTATGTACCTCATCGGCACAGTGCCTGCCTGGAAGCACAAGGTCCTGAGTTTGATTTCCAGTACCTCCCTGCTCAAAATGAAGATACATTAAACATTTCCTAGATAAAGATGTAATTTGTTTGTTCAATTTATATTACAGTGTTATTAAATACGGTATAATCTAGAATTTGGAAGGTTTTTAAAATAGGGGATTATGATTTTCAAAAAAATTAATGTATTTTGCTCTAAGTTAACATTTAAGTTAGAGGGTCAGGGAGATGGCTCAGTATGAATAAGTGCTTGCCTGTCAAGTGCAAGGGCCTGAGTTCAATTCCCAATTCTACCAAAAACCAAAAAACATTTAGGTTATAAATCTAGCTCTCAAAAAGTGATCCTGTAATTTGCAAAATAGGATTTGATTTAGTGATTCTTTTCTATGGTAGTTTTCATACTTTATAAATTAGTACTGAGAGTATTTTTATTTGGTCCTGGGAATTGAACTCAGGACTTCATGCTTGCCAGGCAGGCACTTGTGCCCTTGAGGTTTATCCCCAGCTCAGAGAGTGTTTTTTGTACTGTGAAGCAGTTGACATTTTTTTAGGAATACCTAGAAGTGAGTAGTAGCTATGTTAAATAAACAAGTAGCTGCTTTATAACCTTTATTGTTTGAGTGATTTATAGTCTATATCTTTATAATGATAGACACCTTTTTCCAGCTTTCCTTTATAGCCTTGTATATATAAAAGAAACGATCTAGTGTTTTGTTGAATCATGGGATGGATCTTTGAAATTATTTTAACCCTATCTTTCTTTAGAGAAAGGGCCTAAAATGAGGTTTCAGACTCAAAGGTCAATAGGGGTCTATGTCAAAAGTGAAGAGGTCCTAGTTTTACCGTTACATTACAAGCTTACTGGTAAATAGCTGTTAGTTAGCTAGAGTTCTGAAGAGACAGTGAATTATGAAAATGGAGAAAGTTGGAACCTTGCCTCATCTAAAGGAAGAAGCTCCTGTTTAGCTATGCTTTGTTGTTATTGTGCAGGAATATAGACCTGTTTTGACACCATCTTTTTATTTCTTAACAATATAGGATTATAACTAAAGTGTGTGTGTGTATTCATTTTGTTGGGGCAGATCAGTTATGTGTATATGAAACAAAAAAATTTTTTTAAAGAGGGATTTGGCTAATTTCTATGGCTTTGTCTTATTTAGTCCTGGTTATATTATAAACATAATAGAATTACTAATTCCATAGAATTTGTTGTACCACCTCCAGCTATATGTTCTTTTTTTTTCTGATGTCCATCCAGTTGTTGTTTTCCCCAGATTTCACCTAATTTGAAAAAAAGAAAAATTAAGAGACTTTATTATATTTCTCGGGCTGGTCTTATACTCCTAGGTTCAGGGGACCCAGCCACCCAAGCAGCTGGGACTAGGGTTTGGGGCCACTGTGACTGGCTCCCTAATTTGAATTTTTAATGGAAATATTTGTATACTTATATTTTGTAATCTGAGCAACTACTTTGAACTAAACCATGTGCAATAGTTTCCTACTACCTTGTTTTCAAATTATATATAATTGTTTTTCTATCTTTAAAATAAAAAAAGTGATAGGGCTGATAACACTAAATTGTTTAACATAATTTACTGCTTCAAACTTTGAAATTGCTATCCATAAGTGAAATAATGTAGCAGTTACTTTATTAATGTCAACCAAAAAAGTCATCAAAATAAAGCATATTATTAAAGCTGTGTCTTAAAACATTGGCAAGTTATGGTGGTGAAGCTCTAAATACATCACTACTTTAGTATTAGTGTCAGACGAGTAATTTTTAATTATGTTTTAGGTTGTTAGAGACAGATAGTAAGTCTTTAAAATCAGTAAATGGCTCAAGAAGAAATAGTGGCTCCTCTCTTGTATCAAGTTCGTCAGCCTCCAGCAATCTCAGCCACCTCGAAGAAGATTCTTGGATTCTTTGGGGAAGAATTGTTAACGAATGGGAAGATGTACGCAAAAAGAAGGAAAAGCAGGTTAAGGTATTCATTTTCTTTATTTTGAAATTTTTCCTGTTAATCTCAGAGGGTATTAGGCATAGGTCTGGTTAGAAAAAAGTATTCCAATTATTCCCAAGCCATGTGGCAAGTCTTCTTCATGTTTTAATTATTTGTGTTCCATAAAAGTTCAGGTTTACAGGAGGTAGTTGTTATAGAGGTAGAAATATATACTTGAAAAAATTTCTGATTTGTAGATATAGAAATAAAGTTGTGACCTTTTCTATCCTTGTATCAGCGTTTTTTACATTCAACTATCATTTAAAAATGTGATGAATTTTGTGGTATCATAGTTTTACAGACAGTTAAGCCCTTGATACCTTTATAGGTCACATTCTCAATGAAGTGGTAGGAATTTAGTTAGGATTTTGTACTATTCTTACCAGAAACAAGATATATAAAAGGGCCAAGTCATAGACTCAGTTAGAAAGCTACTGATTTTGTTTTTAAAAAGTTTTTTAATTTATTATAAAATGAGTTTTATGAATTAAAAATGTGATAAAAATTTCCACTTCATTCCAGTACCCCTCCCCAGTAAGTGTACTTTGGCTTGTAAAGCATATGATTTACAAATTAAAATTTTTTATTTTATTCCATTTTTATTTTTTAGGAACTTGTTCGTAAAGGGATACCCCACCACTTTCGAGCAATAGTTTGGCAACTTTTATGCAGTGCGCAAAGTATGCCCATTAAGGATCAATATTCAGAACTCCTGAAAATGACCTCACCTTGTGAGAAATTGATCAGAAGAGACATTGCTAGAACTTATCCGGAACATAATTTTTTTAAAGAAAAAGATAGCCTTGGACAGGAAGTTTTATTTAATGTAATGAAGGTAAGTTCAATTGTCCTTTTTTTAAATATGTATTTGGTACAGGGTCTCACTACACACCTGGGACTCATAGTGATCCTCCTGTTTTCAGCCTCCCCAGTAATCCCAGCTGGGATTACAGGTATGTGCCACCACACCCAGTCTTGGTGGCTCGCTCAGTGAACCTGGACATGGCATGTGATGCTGGGGAATGAACTCTGGTCACTGCACTTGCTTAAGCAGATACTTAGTCCACTGAGCTATCTCATTGACCCTTAATTGTCCACTTAAAAAAAGTAGAAATAATATATTTCCTATGATAAAAGTGTGAACTTCCAACGCAGTAAATTGTTTTGGCAATAAAATTGATTTTTAGCTCAATTTCTGCTTTAATTTTGATGCTGGGGAAGCTGAAAACAGGAGGATTGCCATGAGTCCGATATACATAGTGAGATCCTGTACCAAATACACAAATGAAAACTCTCCATATTGGAGAGTAATATACTTATTTATAAATTTTCTAATAAGTTCTTTCTCCCCCCCCTTCCTTCTTTCCTTCCTGGGATTGAACTCAGGCCACCAGGCAAGCACTTATTCTACTGAGACATCTCTCGCCTCCCCTAATAAATTATTTTCTAATAAGTTCTAATACATTCTTCAGTTTTTGGACAGAAATAAAATAACCTACTATTCATATACTCTAGAGAAGTCCAATAAAAATAAATAATTTACTTTCTGTGAGGTCCACCTAAGCTCTTATTGTGGTTAGATTCATATAGGCAGCAAATTATATTTTTCAGAGTCCAAATGTTGGTAAGAATTCTTAAGCATTTGAAAGGTTTACTGTTGGGATTTATTGCCTTTTCTCCATTTTCTCTGAAATAGTGATTTCTTCTGAATCATTTTTGTTTTGCCAGTCTTTTACCTTAATGTTACTCTAGTTTTTTTTTCTTTTTTTGTGGCAGGCTCAGCCCACCCTGGGGGCAGGGTTGGTGTGACATGTACTGCAGATCAAAATGTGGTCCCTGCACTTGCCTAAGCTTGCCTACGTAGGGGCTTCAGACCACTGAGCTATCTCACTGGCCCATAATTTTATCTTTATCAGATATAAATTTTTCTTGATATTAAAGCTTTTCCACACTATATATTCCTTTATTTTCTTTGCTTATAAAGACTATCGCTTTCTAATTGTGAAATTGTGAAAAGGCAATTTTATGTAGTTGAACATTTGCTTTTAAAATAGGATAACAAGGGTTTGATTTTTGGTCCTGCATGCAGGGCCAGCCATGCCCCCAGGGAATGCTGAGCCAGTGACAGGGTTGGGGTGTGGTGGTACATGCCTGTAATCCCAGTCCTGGGAAGGCTGAAAACAGGAGGATTACCATGAGTCTGACCTGTGTAATGAGACCCTGTACCAAATACACAAATGAAAAAAAAAAAAAAGGATAAAAGCCAGGCATGGTGGCATGTTCCTGGAATCCCAGCAGTTGGGAGGCTGAGGCAGGAAAATTTCTTGAGTTCATGGCCAGCCTGTGCCAATAGTGAGTTTGAGGGCAGCCTAGTGAGATCTTGAGAACCATAAAACCAAAAAAGAAAACCAAGCAAAAAATCCCAGAATAGCATCTGTAATAAGTAAGCAGAAACTTTTCTAAAAAAAAAAAAAAAAGCTTTAATCCTCTTGCCTCACCAATTTACATTTTTATTTTTACTTTTTTGTATTTTTAGGGAAGGGTCTACAGGGTGTTCAGGTTCTCACTACTAGATTGGACTTGTAGTGATCTGCCTGTTTACAATTTCCCAAGAGCTGGGATTACAGGTGTGCGCCACCATGCCCAGTCTTCAATTTACATTTTTAGAGAAGGAAAGTATAATATGTGATATTAAAGTATTTTGAATGCTATTTTCTACTTTTTAGGCATATTCTTTAGTGGATCGTGAAGTTGGGTACTGTCAAGGAAGTGCTTTTATTGTTGGATTATTGCTTATGCAGGTAAGTTAATATGGGTAGTAAGTGTCTAAATTCATTATTATGGTTGGAGTGGAGAACTTAAAAATCATCTTTATTTTTATTAAAAATAGATATTGGGTTATTTTTCCACAGGGATGATTTGGATAGTAATTTTTAGCTTGCTGTTTGAAAGAGGAAAAAATTGAAATGACGTAAGATTATAGTAGTTTGTCAACAAATGAAATTTGAACTTTTTTGTGTGATACTGCAACCCAGAACCTTGCACACTGCAGCTTTAAGTTATAACTTCTACCTCCTCAACTTCTTAATATATACAACTACACTGTAATATTTTGCTAAAGCCTCTATCTTTAAATCTTATTTGTTAACACTTAAAGGATTTTTTTTTTTTTTAATGTATTTGGTACAGGGTCTCACTACACAGCTCAGACTCATAGTGATCCTCCTGTTTCACCCTCCCCAGCACTGGGTACAGGCATATGCCACCACACCTGGTCTCAATGGCTGATTCAACATGCCCTGGGATGTGGCTGGTGCGGCTTGTGATGCAGGGAAATTTAACATTTAATGTGAAGTAGTCTTTTCTCCAAATAATGTAAACATGATTCAAGTTACTGTGAAAACCCTATTCATGTTGTATAATGTCTTTGAAAATTTATAAAGGAACCTTCTATTTCATGATGCTATAATTCTGTTGTGCATATTTGCTATCAGCTCTAATATAGTGTTATTTAACTGTTCTTACTGCCTCAGAGATATTATAATATTGGCAGTGACTTATTTGGAAGTGGGTTTGGTTAAAGTGATTTTAGAACTAAGGGTCAGGGAAGGCAATTTAAATTTTTATTTAGTCCTAGAATTTTAAGCCTGAAAATGGACTTTGGAGATAACTTGATTTGAATCATGTGAGTTGGATTTGACATTTCATTTCTGTATGAGCTATATGAATTTAGGCTATATTATTTAACCTCTTTCTGACTCTTAATGTTATTTATATTGAGACTCATTGTGAAGCTTGTATAAAATAATGTGTAGCATGGCACATTGTAGACATGCAATGGAAGTTCAGTGACTTGCCAAGATCATGCAACTTGATAGATAAAAGCAGGATAAGATTCAGGAAACTCATGCTCTTTAACATTTTACTTCAGTTTCTGAATTATTCAATTTACCTGTGTTTTGAAAGCTTTGTAAGTATAATGCGTGTTGCATGTACACACACACACACACACACATACATCCAAACACACAATCCCAGCCCTTGCACATATGATTATTAGTGCTACACTGTGCTAGACCCCAGCCTCTCTATATCCTTTTTGAATAGCATAAATCTGATGTCAGAGACACTGGATTATAATAAAATACCTAATATTGACTTTGTGTTACAAGAACTACTAGTGGTTGTTAACATTGATCTTTTATTTTTTGAGACCGGGTCTTACTATGTAGCTCAGGCCGGCCTCAAAGTTGCAGTGATTCTTTTGCCTCAGACCCCTGAGTGCTGGAGTCAGAAGTGTCTGCTATCACGTCCAGCTCTGTTTGTCCTTTGAAGGTGGAACTAGGTTATAATTAACACAATGTAAAACTATGTGTGTTCATGCTGAGGTATAGATGTGACTTTTAATTTTCATTGGCTAATATTGGCATTGTTTCATTGTTGAACTCCTTGTCAACTGAGTGATATTTTTTTTGTTACAATTATGTTTTTTCATATTAGTTCCAAAATAACTTGTAGGAGTCATCTCTACTAAGGACCTAAAGGATAGTTTTTCCCACATTTGGTGAATCTGCTAACAGCTTCCTTAGCTCTCTAAGGTATCCCAAATAGCTATCAGACCTTCCAACAAGGTGCTGCTGCTGGCAGTCATGGTATAAGGGTTCTTTCAAGGGTCATCAGCACCACAATTAAGCTCACCAGTGGTATTTTGGTGATTGTTTGACCTGGCTTATATTGTCAGTGACAGCTAATATACTACCACAGTAATCTCTTAATAAAGAGACTCTGTGCTAAATAAATAAAATATTAAAAATTTTTTTTAAAAACCCTTCTCCTTTTCTTCTGAAGTGTTAACAACCTAAATTTGCAGACCAAAAATTAGAGAAAAAGGAGGGCTGCAAGGACAGCAAACATTTTGGCCCTAGCCTTTCAAGGTCAATGAAGACTCAGGACATATGAGAACCTGTACTGTAACATCATACAACTCAGTTGTGTCCCAGATTTTCTTATCAAGGAGATTATGGGGCTGTTATGGTTTGTGTATAGATGTCCCCGCAAAACCTCCTCCAGTCCTGGAGTGGCTTCTGGAGTTTGTAATTGATTATTGTGGGTGTGGATGCTGCACATGTGTTGGGGTAGAAAATTTGCAATACAATGTAAGGTGGGAAGAGAAGCTAGCAGCTTGAGCTACTGCTACCTCTGCCTTGTGCTCTTGTTCTTTGCCACCACCATGAAAGGTTGCTCCCTCTGCTTTGTGCCAGTCTGCCTTGGAACCAGCTGAGTATGGACTAAAACCTCCAGTAACTGTGAGTTCAATTCCCGGTTCTGCAAAAAAAAAAAAAAAAAATTCTTACATATGAAAGAAATTCTTACATACCTTTCCTTCCTTCATTTTGGGTGTCAGGTATTTGTCCCAGCAACGAGAGAAGAGTAACTAAGACAGGGGCCAAAGAGGAAAGTGATCAATGATGTAGAGTGTGCCTAAGAAGAGTCACATGGAGAGAAAACATTCTCTCAGGCTTTCACAGAGAGCAAATTGGTCAAGCAATGGCCATGACTCATCCACATGGCTGACACAGACAAAGGATCTACAAATTGCAGTATAAGGTCTCAGGATAAATCTTGAGGGAATTTGACTGACCTTAATCAGATATAAAAGCTACAATTCTTGTTACATAGATCTTGCTTTATCTTGGTCTTAACCATCCAGCAGAAAAGTATAAAAATGAAGTATAGAAAGTAAAGCCATATTATTATGCTAAGCTATAAAAGACTCAAGTCAGCAACTTCTGACATTGCCAGACATATGGAATACCCAATACTATTATGGACTATTTTGGAATATTTTGATGAATTTTCACACCTGTAATATTTAAATGACAAAGCTAAGCAGAAAAAGGGGATACAAATGAATGAGCCTTTTTTATCTGTATATTCAAAATAGCTAAGATAGATATACAGCTACATTCTCTTAATTCAGAGAATAGAGGGATCTGCTCTAATAGTGTTTGTAAATAGAATATCATGTGTGCATGTTGTACAACAAATAACCACTAAGAAAACAATATGCAATGTATTAATTATTGAATCTGTCCTACTAATTTGATTTGAAACCGTCCCATTGCTATTTGTTTTTCAATAAAATTATGGGGGAAAAAACCCTTCCCCTGTTCTCATATTAATATTCATGCATGGGAAGAAGAAGTGAAACTTTTTCATATGTAAGAATTTTTTTTTTTTTTTTGCAGAACCAGGGATTGAACTCACACCCTTGCACTTGCCAGGCAAGTGCTTATTCTACTGAGCCATCTCCCTGGTGCCTGTAAAAATTTCTTATAAGACACAAAGGGGAGATGAATTCTCCATTCCTGGTCAGGAAGGGGAAAGATAGAATAATGAGACTGGAAGTGAGAGAATACACACCATGTAGGCTTTTGTAGGAATGAGGATATCAGAAGCCACTAGAATATTTTGTTGAGTGGTATGAAATGTTCTAATTGTGCTTTGAAATGTTCTACTTGTGCACAGTATTTGCTCTGTGGGAGCAAGGGAAGTACAAAGGATGCAGTGGAGTGGCCAACAAAGAAGCACTTGTAGTACAGTCAATAGGTTACCCCCTCTTTGTACTAGCTTGGATAAGGGGAGTGAGAAGGTATTGATTCCTGAAATTGAATGTAGAATCAATAGAAGTTAGTGATATATTAGATGTGAATTAAAAGAGAAGGGAATCAGTAATAACTTTAAGAATTTTGAGCAAAAGTTTGGGGCAGCAAAAAATAGTATAGGAAATGAGGTATGTGGTCTGAGATGTCTGTTGCGCATCCCCATGAAGCTATTAAGTGGGCAGCCATTCAAGATTTTTTTGTTGTTGTTTTATTGAGAGGTCTTGCTGTGTAGTTCAGGGTGGTCTTGAACTCATATATCCTACATTGTCCTCAAATTTGTGATAATCCTCCTGCCTCAGCCTTTTGAATGCTTAGGTTACAGGGGTGTTGTTATGCCCAACTATTACATGCACAGTTTGAAAAATGAGATGAGAATTAGGGAAACGTCTGGGTGCAAATAGGTGTGGTAGATATGGTGGCATGTAAGTAGGGTAAATTTTCTTCCAATTGCTTCTGGTTTTTTAAAAGATTGAATTAGTAAATAAGATTATTAGCTTAGAATTGAATGAGGGAATGCTGGCTATGGTAGCAAGTGCCTGTAATCCCAGCACTAAGGAGGATCACTTTGAATTCAAGGCAGTATAGGCTACATAGTTAGTTCAAGGCCAATTAGGACTACATAGCAAGATAATATCCTACAAACATAAGCCTTGAACAGGGGAGATGCTTTAGAAGATGGAGCAAGAGTCAGGGCTGAGCTAGGTGTGGTGGTATAGGCTTGTGGTCCGAGCTACACAGGAGACTGAGGCAGGAGAATCATAAGTTCTGGCCAGACTGGGCAATTTACTGAGACCCTATCTCAAAGTAAAAAGTGAAATGGACTGGAGATTTAGCTTAGTGGTAGAGTTATAGTGTAGGTTCAGTCCCCAATATCCCATAGCCATAAACACAAAATTGAGGTCTGTGGAGAAAGTTTAAAATGAGAGTGATTGACTTTGAGACATAGTGTATACCAGACAGTATTAAAGATCTACTAAAATTAGTGTTTGTGAATTCAGAATAAAATTAGCCAGCATGGCCAAGTTTTTTTTCTTTTTTCTTTCCTGCTGTCACTGTGTGCTGCCTAAATGTAGGTATAGAACTGAATCTGAGAATTGGAGGGAGGGAGAGGGGACAGGAAGGAGGAGAAATTCATTGTGCATTTCAGAAAGTGAATAAATATAACAGGTTAAGCTGCAGAGTGAGCACATCAGGTTGGGAAGAGAAAAAGGTAGTAGGTCTGCCAGTAAAGGTTCAGTAGTTTGTCCAAGGTCATGTAGTTACTGAGTGAAAAAACTGAGAGTTCAACTTCTAAGGCTCTGGAGCTTGAGCTTGTTAGGAGAAAAGAAGTCAAAAGATTTGCTAGGCTAGGGATATAATTCGGGAGCTGGTTGGGGGATGGCATAGTATGGTAGCCCAGAAGATTTTGGATCCTGAGGGTGAAAAAAAAAAAACACCATAGAGCATCTGAGTGGTATATTGATTGGTATTTGTTTCAGATTGTGTGTGTGTGTGTGTGTGTGTTAATGGTGTGGAACTGGCTTTAAGGTTCAAGGAGGGACATACCTTGCTAATCATTGGCTCCTTCTAATAGTATGGGAGAGAAAATAACTACTGAAGGAGAGAGCCACATTTTATTTTATTTATTCTTAACTTTTTGAGACAAGATCTTGCTATGCAGTTCAGGCTTGCTTTGAACTTTGTATCCCAGGCTGGCCTCAAACTTGCAGTGATCCTCCTGCCTCAGCCTCCTGAGTTCTGGGATTACAAGTGCATGCCACAATGCCTGGAAGAACCACATTTTAACTATAAGAAGAAAAGAATATTTGGAAAAGTGTTTGAGGATATAGGTAGAAGATTAGAAATGGGATCACATTAGGGAAATAATAAAACTGTATAGGGTTGGGAGATTTGGTATCTTAGGCTAGTGTCTGACATAAAACTTTGGGGCTGGCGGGAGTCATAGGATTTGTAGATCTCTAAGGCAGAATTGAGCCTGTATTGGTTACCAAGAGGAAGGTGTGGGTTTTGCCAAGAGTAACTCTTGGCATCTGTCTATACCTGTGTTCAAGGCAGGAATGATGTACTGTTATTTGCAATAGTTTCAATAAGAATGCTTGGAGATCTTTTGGGGATATTGTAATTGGTAATCTTAAGTCCCAGTTAAAGACAATGTGAAAACTTATTTTGTAAGTTCTTTTTAATGTTATAGCAGATCTCTTAGAGTCCTCAAGGCTTTTTATGTTACTTAAAGTGAAAGTGAAAAATGATACAGTGACCTCTAAAGCCTGTATATTTTGGTTGCCTTCTATTTTCTTCCCCATAATGTAACCTCTTCTCATTCCATGATTGCTGCTTTTTGTTTGTTAAGCAATATAACTATAATCTAATATCATATTTTCAGTCTTTTATTTGGCATCTTATTTTCATCCAGAGGATAACATGACTTCTAGTTTGGTAGTCTCCTGATCACTGTTCCTTGTGCATGCCAGAGTGATTCTGTTTTAGGGCCTTTATACTCTTCTTTTTTTTTCCTGTATTTTAGGGAAGGGCCTACAGGATGTTCAGGGTCTCACTACTAGATTGGACTCATAGTGATTCTCCTGTTTACAGCCTCCCAAGTGCTGGGATTACAGGTGTGCACCACCATGCCCAGTCTCAATCGCTGTTTCCATGCACCCCAGGGGCAAGACTGGCATGGCCTGCCTGAGCATCGAACTCCCAGCCCTTGACCCTGTTATAATCTGCTGAGCCATTTGGCTGCCCCTAAAATTTGCGAAGGATTTTTTTTCCTGGCAGGCTCACACTGCCTTAACAGGTGGTGTGGTATGGCATGTGACAGTTGAGCTAACCAACAAGCCCTCTCTCCTCTCTTCTAGGACTGTTCTTTTCTCAGATGCTCCCCCACTTTCTTCAGAATTTTGTTAAATGTTACCATATGAAGGGGCCTTCCCACCTGCAAAAATAGCAGTGTGCTTCCCTAGCACCATCTCTTATGGTAGTTATTTTTCCATGCCATTCATTGCCATCTAACATACATACATACATACAAGCATGTTGATTTATTTGTTATATTGTCTACTCTCCCACCCTCCAAATTGCAGGCTCCTTGAAAAGTAGAGATAATGGTATTTTATTCATTGATACATATATCCGGAAAAAAGAAAAATATATGGTTCTAAATTAGTATTTGTTAGATTGATGAATTAGACAAGTTGATGTTAGTGTCAGAGGCTATAAGACTTCTCTGACTTTTTATTCTCAGAATGGGAGCTTTAAATCCCCTGACTCTAGTCAGTTGCTCTTGATATTGCTTCATGTGCA
The DNA here is from genome assembly GCA_004027165.1 of Ctenomys sociabilis. Taxonomy (NCBI): domain Eukaryota; kingdom Metazoa; phylum Chordata; class Mammalia; order Rodentia; family Ctenomyidae; genus Ctenomys; species Ctenomys sociabilis. Next base: position 18,175 of record PVKA01011066.1, on the reverse strand, counting down.
TTCAACATAGTGTTTATGATTAGATAGGTACTTAGCTTAAAATAATGTGGTTTATTTGTGTATCACAGAACAGTAACCTCTGTTAACTTTTTTCTCTTAATGCAGATGCCAGAAGAAGAAGCTTTCTGTGTATTTGTTAAATTAATGCAAGATTATAGACTTCGTGAACTTTTTAAACCAAGTATGGCAGAATTGGGCCTTTGTATGTACCAGTTTGAGTGCATGATACAGGTAAAAGTGCATTTTATATTTTTGTCATCTTGATCTGAGTGATAGCAAACTTAATGTTAGAAGTATTGAAGCAGTTGAGAAAATTAGCGCTCTAATCACATGATCCTTTTCTTTTCAATTAATACATGATTGGATATCTTGGTTATTTTTCTCATAGCTGAGACAAAATACCCTATACCCAAAGTTAAAGAAGGAAAGGCTTAGTTTAGCTTACAGTTTGTAGAAGTTTCAGTCCACATTTAGCTGGCTTCGAGGTAGAGTAGTTTGACTGAAGAGCATTACAGAGGAGAGCTAGTTAATGGCAAGAAGAAGGTAGCAAAAGAAAGCAAGCAAGGGACCTTAACAGCATCTTTCTGCTCCTTTTAGCTTATCTAGGCTACTCAGGGTGGCTGCTACTCACACCCTTATTCATATGCCTTGAGGTTAGCACTGCACCTTGAATCAGTTCCAGCATCACAGTAGATTCAGCAACCTCTAAAAGCCTCACCTATGACTGACTTCATGAGGCTCTGGGGGGACATCTAGACATAAGCCATGGCACTTAGCCTAATTCCCAGTAAGGTGCTATTTTCAGGTAAAAATACATCTAGAACTTGGCTGTAGCTTTCTAACCTTAAGTTAGAAAAGTTTCAGACTTGCTAAGTTTTCAAACCTTAAGCATTTTTGCCAAATGCACCATAACTTTTTGCATGCATGCATGAATTTCCTTACATTCTATTATATCTTATTCTTGTTAATCTAGTCTGAACTCTGAACAGGAGCTTTACGACATTATGACCCTGGTGTTGATCAGTTCATTTTTTTCTTTCTTTCTTTTTTTTGGGGGAACCAGGGATTGAACTCAGGCCCTTGCGCTTGCCAGGGAAGTGCTTGTTCCACTGAGCCATCTCCCTGGCCCCAAGTTCATTTATTTCATAGCCATCTGTATTGTCTCTTTTAGTCCTCATTTCTACTTCCTTTTTTGTTTGTTTTTAATTTCCTTTTTGCTAGTCTATAGTTTTTTTTCCCTGTATTTTTGTCATTTTATGTTGATAATTTAAGAGTCAGGTGTTTGGTGACTAAATGAGGATGGAGAAGAGAGGAGTGGAATCAAAATCAAGTCAAACTACCTTTGAAATATATTACCTTTCTGGGTTTTATTTTTATATAATATGAACAATTCTAGCATATTTCATATAACACGAAGGTATTGAGTATCCTTTCCTGGTGGTCTCACCTATAGGAATTATGCAGTCCTCTATCTTTTGAGTGGTGGGAAGAATGAAATATGTAAAACATTTTTACATTCTAAAGAAAAAATGCTTTTCTGAAATAGCTTGTTTTTAATCAACCTTAAACATTCTTGGTATATTTTTAGTTAATGTGTTGCTTCTGTTTTGAATTACTGAAGCACCTGTATTTTGCATGTTTTTCTTGTTCTATAGGAAGATAATAATAAATTATTAATGGTAGGCAGCACCTGAATGTATTTCAGCATAGCATTTCTTTCCTTTAAATTTTTTAGAAATATTATTTACATAATCTGACATGGCAACACTTCTGTAATCTCAGCACTCAGGAGACTGAGGTAAGGGGATCCTTGTGAGTTCAAGCCCAGCTTAGGCTACATAGTGAGTTCAAGGTCAGCTTGAACTGAATGGTGTGACCCTATCTCAGTGGAGAAAGAGAGAGAGAAAGAGAGAGACAGACAGACAGTGACAGAGACAGTAAAGAAGTATAGTTTACAGAAAAGGATAGAAAACATCAAACAGCTGTGTACTCATCAACAACATTAAATAAGTGTAAACATTGCTTCACATGATCACTCACTGGTGACTATAGTTGGATGGGTACTAGTTTAAATGTAATATGGCTATAAGTTATTTTTAATCATGTTATACTGTACTCTGAATTCCAAGTCAACATCCTTACCTTCTCTTACCAGATAATAGCCACTGTCCTGAACATGCCAATTGCTATAGCTTTTTGGTATTATGTTTAGTTGACTTCCTTTCCTTTCCTTTCCTTTCCTTTCCTTTCCTTTCCTTTCCTTTCCTTTCCTTTCCTTTCCTTTCCTTTCCTTTCCTTTCTTTTCTTCCTCCCTCCCTCCCTCCCTCTTTTCTCTCCTTCCTTCCTTCCTAAATAGTTGGGATTATAGGCATGTGCCACCATGCCTGACTATGCTTGGTCTTATTTTAGGTTTGATATTAGTTAATCATAATGATTGATTTAAAATACTACATTTTTGCTTTCAATTTTTTTTAATTTAAAATTACAAGTGTGCACCACCACATCTTGCCTTTACTAATTCTTTTTTTTTTTTTTCCTCCAGGAACATCTTCCTGAGCTCTTTGTACATTTTCAGTCTCAGAGTTTCCATACCTCAATGTATGCATCATCCTGGTTTTTGACTGTTTTTCTTACAACATTTCCACTACCAATTGCAACAAGGATATTTGATATCTTTATGTCTGAGGTAAGTAATGAACAGGCTAGGAACAAGAGCTGAGCAAAGGGTCATTGAGGAAAAGGAGGAAAAAGGAATCCCATTAGCCCCTGCATAAACTACTTACGTAGAAAAAATCTTGTGTAAACATTATCAGAGACCTTTAAGGTAGATACTGTCACTACCTCTATTTATTCTGTAATACATAGATGAGGAAGCTGAGACTTCAAGAAGGTTTAAAGAACTTGTGCAAGGACACACACAGATGTGATTATACTAAGCAGGCATCAAACTTAGGCAGTGAAAGTTTGGAGCCAACCCTCTTAATCAAATGTCTTTATTATCTCACTGATACAGTGAGAGCTATGAGAGGTAAATTTGCCTTATATTTATTATTCTTATAATACAGCTGTTATCTAAATAGTAACTAGTATAATTTTGTTCTAGTTTGTGAATATATTGTCAGTGATCCTTTCCTTAGCATAGTTATTATATACATCTTGGGATATCATATATCTAAATTGCTTGTGGACTAGAGTTGAAAAATTGCAGTTCCCTTACTGAGTTGCTATGATTTTCATAGTAGATCTGTTCTGCCATCTTTTTAAAATAAAGTTTTCATGGTATGCAGCCTTGTCCATTTGTCTGTTTTCTATGTTTGCTTTTGAGTATAGTGGCAGTTTTTGAACAGTTATGACAGAGATGAGATGGCTCACCACGCCTAAATGTTTATTGCCTGACTCTTTACAGAAAATGTTTGCCACTCCCTAGTTAGATTCCTGAATGTTTACCATAGTGTAATTTTGAATTATTTGTTTTTGATGATGGAAGAGTAAAACAAATTTGGCTTCATTTAATTTATTTCATCAGGGTTTAGAAATAGTGTTTCGAGTAGGATTAGCCCTTCTTCAAATGAATCAGGCAGAATTAATGCAACTTGACATGGAAGGGATGTTACAGGTAAGTTGGTTCATGATTTCTTACATGCTTTTAGATTTCACTATTGACTAATGACAAGTGGCACTAAGTGGCTCAGTTGTCCTTTTATTGTATCTTAGCACTTTCAGAAGGTCATTCCACACCAGTTTGATGGTGGTCCAGACAAGTTAATCCAAGCAGCTTACCAAGTCAAATACAACTCAAAAAAAATGAAAAAGTAAGTATTTTATGTTTCCTTGTTTTAGTTATGGAGGTTTGTTGAAGCATATAAGAAATTCAGTGGAAGTAACAAAGCATTCTAGTGATAAATTCCTTTTTTCTGTTTAATTTTGGTGGTGGGGGAAAAAAGGGAAGAAAGAAGAAAAAGAAGGGAAAGAAGGAAGAAAACTTGAGGATGAGGGTTCCTTAGGCTTCCTAGTAACTGGTTCTCTTTTTAGATCTTATCATCTGTATGATTCATTTTTAAAAATTTCATTTATCCTGCTAGTTATCAGACTTAATCGTTAGTCTTTTACTTCTTTATTTGGCTTTATTGATATCTGCTTTGTCTGATACCCAGTAACCTCAGGTCTAAGTATACTTCTTCTGTCCTTCTTTATTTAGTATTTACATAGCCAGGTGTTGCTGCTCAGATAGTGAGGTTGCTGATAGTAAACTCTTATTTATAGTGCTCCACCATGCATATTTATATTGGCTCTGATTTACCTTCTCACTCCCTGTAGTGGTTCTTTAAAACCATACATTCTTCCCAAATTCCCAGTCCTTTTTTGCCATATTTGAATTTCAGTGAATTACTTTATTGGTAATTCATCTACATCCAAGTTTTTGTTCTACTTGATAAACTTGGCTATATTTCTTTCTTCTCCATTCAGAATGCAATATTTTATTCCTTCATAATACTAATTCAATATACATGTTAATATTCTTTCCTGATTCTTTTTAAAAAATTTTTAAAGAAAGTACAAATTAGAATTAGACCAAATAATTACAAGTGATACAATATTTCACTTAACAAAGTAATATGAATTTCACAGAATTAGTTGTAATACAGTGTTGTCTTCCAACTTGTTATTCATATTACCTGATACATGCATGTAAAGTTGAAAGAAGAAAGAAAAAGAAATGTATAAGAAATTAAAAAAAGAAGAAGTACAAACAACCGAAAAAGGAGACAAATGTATTATCTGCTCCTTTCTGTAGACCAGCAGAAAGGTATAGTACAGTTGTCCAAATCATCCTGCTTATATACCTAGATAAATCTTTCTCCCACTCCCTCTCTTGTCCTTCTCAACTCAATAACTCTTTCCTTTTGAATAAGTTCATTCTCTTTTTCCAGTATACCCTTCAGATTCTGTCAGATTCTCACAAAAAGGAAACAATAACAATGTTTGCACATGTGAGTCTGATTCTTCCAGGTCCTTGCCTCATTAATTATTCCTTGACTTTAAATCTTTCACTCCTCTTTCTTGTGTTGTTTTAAGAAAATAATTTTAAGTTATGACTTAGAAGTAACAAGACAAAACCTTCCTTAATATAGCATCTATTTTCATTAAACTTGGCTATGAAGAAAGAATAGTTTATGCTCATAAGCTTCAGATCTTATTTCACTTGTCTTTTTTTTTTTTGGTGGAACTGGGGATTGAACTCAGCCTCATGCTTGTCAGGGAAGTGCTTATTCTACGGAGCCATTTCCCTGGCCCTTTGTCTTTTTTTGGTCAGTTTGAAACTTCACACATTCAGAAAAATAGTTATTGATATATACAGGTACAGTCTTGCTTTGCATTCCATGATGGCCTTGAACTCATTTTGTAGCCCAATCTGGCCTTGAACTTAAGGTGATCTTCCTGCCTCTGCCTACTGAGTTTTGAGATTACCAGCCAGTGACAACATACCAGAAAAATAGAATATAAATATCTGTATACTTTTTTAGGCCTAGCAGTTAATATTTTACTATTTTTTTAATTTTAATTTTTTTTTTTTTTTTTTTTTTTGAGACAGGGTCTCACTTTGCAGTTCAGGCTGGCTTTAAGCTCACTTTGTAGCTCAGGCTGGTCTCGAACTCACAGCAATCCTTCTGCCTCAGCCTCCCGAGTGCTGGGATTACAGGCCTGCACCTGGGCCACCACACCCGGTTTCCTAGCAGTTGTTAATATTATTTCTCTGTTTACTTTTTCTATTAGAGTAAATTATAGAGTACTTTATTTTAATTAATTATTTTTTGTATTTTAGGGAAGGGTCTACAGGGTGTTCAGAGTCTCACTACTAGATGGAACTTGTAATGATTCTCCTGTTTACAGCCTCCCAAGAGCTGGGATTAGTTATATGCTGCATGCCACCAAGCCCAGTTTCAATTGCCAGCCGAGTGCAAAGCCCTGGGGGCGGGTGTGGGGCCTGGGGCTGGGGCAGGGGCAGCACGGCAGGCCCTGGGATTGAGTCCTTAGCTCAAATGCTTTAATCTGCTGAGCTATTTGGCTGGCCCTATAAAGAGTATTTTAGAGTAAGTTGTAGAAATCATGATGCTAGAGCTGGGCGTGGTGGCGCATGCCTGTAATCCCAGCACTTGGGAGGCTGAGGCAGGAGGATTGTTGGTGAGTTCGAGACCAGCCTGAGCTACAAAGTGAGCTTAAGGCCAGCCTGAACTGCAGTGAGACCCTGTCTCAAAAAAAAAAAAAAAAAAAAAAAAAAAAAAAAGAAATCATGATGCTGTATTCCCTAGTACTTAAGTATTCATTAGAACAAAATAAATGCATTTGCTTCTGTTATCATATGACTTTTACCACAAAATAATAATTTAGTAACTCTTTACTGTGTAATACCCAGTCTAGATTTCCCTCCAACAAGTGTTTAACTTTGATTATGCTGTACTTATTCTTTCAGATGCCTTTTTTCTCCTTACTCTATTCCTATCCCTTACTGCCTTCTTCCATTTTAAAAATAGTGCTAGGGATTGTATTCAGTGCCTTGAACATGCTAGGCAAGCATTTTATATCTAAGCCATACCCTTAGCCTTAGATTTTTCTTTGTATAGGTCAACATTGTCCACTTAAACCATTTTTTCTTTAAATGAAATGTCTGTGTGTTGCCCACACTTTGACCTTGAACACTAGGGTTCAAGCCATCCTTCTGCTTTCTTATTTTTATTTTTTGTCTTTTTTTTTTTTGAGACAGGGTCTCACTATGCAGTTCAGGCTGGCCTTAAGCTCACTTTGTAGCTCAGGCTGGTCTCGAACTCACAACAATCCTCCTGCCTCAGCCTCCCGAGTGCTGGGATTACAGGCATGCGCCACCACGCCTGGTTTCATCCTTTTGCTTTCTAAGTACTTGGGACTGCAGGTGCATTTTACTATGTCCAACTCCAAACCCTTTTTTTAATATATGTATATGTGTGTGTGTGTATATATATATTTTTTTTATTTATTTATTTTTTTTATTTATTTTTTTTTTCTTAGTAAGGGTCTACAGGGTTTATAGGGTAGATCAGATGCATGGTGATCTGCCTGTGGTCAGCCTCACAAAGACCTAGGATCACAGGTGCATACCACTATGCTCAGTCTCAGTCGTCATCTCAGCGTGCCCCAGAGGTGGAGCATGGCATGCCCGGATCGAATCCTGGCCACTGAGTCTGCCTAAGCAGGCACTTTAATCTGTTGAGCTATTTGGTCAGCCCTTCCAAACCTTTTTTAAATTTACTATTTGTTGAAAAGAGTAAGTCAGTTGTACAAAGGCTCTAAAATTAAGGACTTCTATAGTAATTATTTCCATATGATCTTTCCCTTATGTTTTAATAAACTGAAAGATAAATGTAAAGACTTAGGTTAAGATCCCAGCAGTATATGCTTGTAATTCCTTCACTCTGGGAGGATGAGGCAAGAGATATTAAGTTTTAAGTCTAGCCTGGGCAATAGTGAATTTTTGTCTGTAAGTAAAGGGGACTAGGTGTGTAGTTTAGTGTGAAGGCTGTGACTTCAGTCTTGGTATCTCTCTGTGTATGTGTGTGTGTGTGTATGTGTGTGTGTGTGTGTGTGTGTGTGTGTGTGTTTGTCACAAGGTATCTCTATGCAGTTCAGGCTGTCCTTGAACTCATTCTGTAGCCTAATATGGCCTGAATTCACATTGACCCTCCTTCTTCCATCCTCCTGCCTCAGCTTCCTAAGTGCTGGGATTACAGGTGTGCATCACCAGACCTAGCTTTGGGTTGTTACTGGTGCTGAAAGAAAAACAAAACACTAGCAATGACTGCAAAACATATGTTACTTCAGAGTAATGTCTTAGTCATTTTCTCCCTTTCTCCTTTCCCTCTGGCTCTCATTGCTTTCTCCTTTCTTTTTGTCCTCTCTCCCTATCTTCTGGGCCTCCCACTTGATTTGAAGGGAGTCTCTACTTCTAGGCTTCATAGATAGGGTCTTGATATGTAGTACAGGCTGGCCTCGAAATCATAGTGATCCTCCTGCATCAGCTTCCAAGTGCTGAGATTATGGGTATGTGCCTTCATGCCTGGCAAGAAATATTTCTTGAGTATTCAGTACTTGCTGACATTGTTAGAGGTGCCAGAAACAAAATAGTAGATTTATAATTTCTCATGAGGCTTATATTCTTTTTTTTTTTTTTTTTTTTTTTTTTTTGTCTTTCTGAGACAAGGTCTCACTATGAAGTTCAGGCTGGCCTTAAACTCACTTTGTAGCTCAGGCTGGTGTTGAACTCACAACAGTCCTCCTGCCTCAGCCTCCTGAGTGCTGGGATTACAGGCATGCGCCACCATGCCCGGCTCGAGGCTTATATTCTGTGTGGTGAGGCATAAATTAAAGTTTTATCAGGTAGTGATAGGTGCCATGAAGGAAGATAGTCTGCAGCTGTTGTATAGCCGTTGTATATCTATATCTATGTACTTGGGGAGGCCAAGGCAAGAAGATTGTGAGTTTGAGCCTAGACAATTTATAGTGATTTAGCAAGACTTTTGGTTCAATTTTTCAGCACAGAAAGAATCAGAAAAAAAAAAACCAAAGAATAACAACAACAACAAAGAAAGCCCAAGAGTGCTGGGGAGATAGCTTGGCAATATAAGGATATAAACTTGGCACAGGGTCCCGAGTTTGATTCCCAGTACCACATGCTGAGCCAGCCCTAAAACCCCAGGTGCACTATACTGACTGCAAAAATGGCGTGATGGTGCACACTTGTAATTCCAGCACCAGGGAGGCTGAGACAAGAGTATCACTATGAGTCCAAACTGCATAGTGAGTCTCTGTATCAAAAAATTAATCAAGTTAAAATCCCAAGAAAACCTCAAGATTTCCAGATACAGAAGGCAAGTGGTATAAAGGTCTGGAGGTGGAAATGTAACAAAAGACATTATGCATTGTGACTAAGGTGAGTGCAGTAGAGTAGGTCAGGAGGAAAGAAGGACACATGGATTGGGGAACAAACAGGAAATCTTGTAGCCCTGTTCAAAGAATAGACAGTGAAAAAGGTAGGATCTGGTTCATTTGGAGAAAATTTATTGAAAACTTGGGTTATGGTAAGGTAGCAGTTAAGTAATTTCTTAGGTACAAATCCATTAGATGTTTTTTCTTACTCATATTTGATATGTTAGCTTTGGTCTATATATGATCATTTATTCCTTTTTAAAACTTGTGTATTGCTGAAATAAATATATATATATAGTTACATATGAAAAAGCACCTTCAGGGCCAGTCTGGTAGCTCAGTGGACTAAAGCATCTGTTTAGGCAGAATGCAGCAGCTGGGGTTCCATCCCCGGCAGGCCATTCTGGCCCCGCCCACGGGGTGCACTAAGATGGCGATTGAGACTGGGCGTGGTAGCACATGCCTGTAATTCCAGCACTTAGGAGGCTGAAAACAGGAGAATCACTACGAATCCAATTTGCCCCAGTCTGCGTAGTAAGACCCTATAGATCCTGTCCTAAATACATGGGGGGAAAATGCACCTTCTCATGAACGCTTTGTTTATCCTGTGTGTTCTCTGCAAAATGTAATTTCTCTTGAGTTTTGGACTCAGCATTCTTTTGTTTTTTAGAAATAGTTTTATGTACCTGTCATTATGCTTACTTTTGAGCACCATATAAAGATTGTATCATTTTGGATAGAGTAATATTATGATGATACAGTTGGCTGGTTTTTGTGTGTGTGGAATAGTTCAACAATTTCCCCTGCTCTATATTTAATTGATTTTAGCACAGTGTGCCAGTATCCCTAATGGCCATTTGAGACATTCTAGATTTGTTTGCTATTTAAATATTTGAGCAAGAATATTTCTGTGATACATATTTAAGAATAGGATATTCTGGGTTGCTGAGTAAGAAGTATTTGCCAAAGAGATACTAATTTTTTATCTTACTCATCAATGTGTAAAATTTCTCATTCTACTTTATGATCAGCATCTGGTTAGTATTCTTAATGTTGGCTAATTTATTGAACATAAAAATACATCATTTGGACTTAATTTGCTTTTCCTTGATTGTTAGTAAGAGTCAATGTCTTTGTATTTGTTTATTTTTATTTATTTATTTACTTTTTTTTAAGGGTATTACTTTCACTTTGGTATTTTTCATATTCATAGGCGTGTATTTTAAACAGTATTGAGACTTGTGGAACCTTGGGTTTTCTTCGTGTTTCTCCATAATTTACAATTATACATCGCAATCCAAGCAATGAGAGAGTCTATTGCTGTGAATAACAGATGTAATGGGAGACATATCAGGAATATTTTATGGCTATGGAAGTTCAGATGAGATTTAGTGAACACATCACATGAGTAAAGTTGTGCTGTGAGCCTTCCATGGTACATCTCAAACTTGGCTTCAGCTGGGCGTGGTGGCGCATGCCTGTAATCCCAGCACTCGGGAGGCTGAGGCAGGAGGATTGTTGGTGAGTTCGAGACCAGCCTGAGCTACAAAGTGAGCTTAAGGCCAGCCTGAACTGCAGTGAGACCCTGTCTCAAAAAGACAAAAAAAAAAAAACAAACAAACAAAAAAAAACTTGGCTTCAATGAGCAGTACCATAAAGCCAGTGCCTGAAACATTAGAGGGGTGTTTACAGTCAAAAGATTCAGACTTTTGATCATGTGACTTGCAGAATCATACTTTGACATGCATTCTTGGTGATGACTGTTTTGGCTGTTCTTGTCCAGCTATTAGCAGCACAGCCTAAAATAGATTGGTTAGAAAGAAAATCAAATATCACAGCATGAATTATGCTTGTCCGCAAACTACCTGTTGAAGCCTCTACCCCAGATATCAGAATGTGACTGACTTGGACACAGGGAAACTGAGATCTCTCAGGCAAACTGAGGCCTTAGAGTGGCTCTACTCCAATCAAAGTGATGTCTTATAAGAAGGAAGTTGGGGGCCAGGGAGATGGCTAAGTGGAGTAAGCGCTTCCCTGCCAAGTACAAGGGCCTGAGTTCAATCCCTGGTTCTGCAAAAAAAAAAAAAGATGAAGGAAGTTCGATGTGCAAAGGAACATCCATAATAAACTTCAGGACAAGGGCCATGGGAAGAAGGGCAAGGTGCTCTCTGGAAACCAAGGGGAGCATCCTTAGAAGAAACACCACTCCTGCCAACACTATAACCCTGAGCTCTCAAGCTCCAGAATTGTGAGAAAAGCAATCACTGTTGAATCAGCCTACTGGGCTTCAGTATTTTCAATATAGGCTGATAAGAATATACTTCTGCTAGATTTTCATTTATTCTGAATGGCAAAAGAAACTCTCTCAAAATCGATGTAAGTACTTCGTGTTTCCAAGAGACATTTTAAAATATGCTATTTTAGTCGAAGTTGAAAAGCCATACCTTGCCCTTGCCATGGTTAGCAGTGGTTTTAATTAGAAAGTCAGTCTTCATGTCGTCAACATTTGACACCATAATGGAGCCCTATGTGGGAGTGGTATCAGATGGATACATGCATTCCTGGGTACACGTGCTCCACAGCATCCAGGTCCCTGAGGTAGGCAAATAACAGCCACATTTTCTTATCAGTAAATAAATTTTTACCTTTAATGAGCAGATAAGTACACAAATTTCATGAAGCCATCTTCCTAATACCCCCAATAAGATAAAGATCTCTAAAACTAGAGAACTCAGTACATATACCATAAAAATTCACTTGATCAAAATTTTCAAAGTGCCAGCATGCAAAGGCACAAGATAAGCATTACCATTCCAAAAGGTATACACAGCAGGATACAAACAGTTGGGCCCAAAACAAGCCCAACGTCCAGAAGGGCAAATATTAAGTCCTGTAGCTCCAAAAGCCTTACATGGCTCCACCTCTATGGCACTCTTGCTGGTAGCTCCTATGGCTTTTCGCTCAGACCTGCTTTGCTCCCTTTTTGCAGTTTTTCTTAGACCTTCTACACTCCTGGCTTTTCAAACTTCTGAGGTTGCCACTGAATAGGCTTCTCTTCTACAGCTTCACACACTGCCCTCTTAGGGGCACACTGCCTGGCCTCCCAGGCCTTCTTCTGAAATCGAGGTGGAAACCTTCTTAACCTCAGAACTCCTGCATTCTGGTTGCATTTAAAACCATCACCATGTGGATGATGCCAAGGTGTGTTGCCAGCTGGAACAGTAGCCAGGCTTCCCTTGCTCTTCGGTGTAGGGCTGGAGTGCCTGGAGGGCTGAGCACTCTGACCCTGATTCCGAGGAACAAATTCTCCATGCTGGCACTGTTCTGGAACCTGGTGTGACTACCACCTCCATTCTGGAACATGGAGCTCTGCAACTTTTTTCTCAAAGCAAAGACCCTCACCCTTGCAATTCTGAGGCTGCAAAGGGCAAGAACTTGCCACCTCCTGTGATATCCTCAGGACATCGTTTCTACTCTCCTATTCCTTCTCAGCAAGGAGATCCTCTCAGCTGTGTCTTCATAGTCCACAGCCTTTCTGGTGCTTCCTTTCTGGCCAAACTCACATTTTAAATCATCATTTTGGGCTCTCTGCTCTTCATTCTTAACATAAATCTGGCTAAAAGCTTCCAGTAATAACCGTGCCACTGGCCCAATATTTGGTTGCTTTGAAATATCTTTTGCCAGACTGATCAAGTCAGCCATGCTTAAACTCTGTCTCAGGCAAAGTCTCTGGACATGAGCAAAATGCTGACAACCTTTCTGCCAAGTCAAAACACAAATGATCTGGAGTCCAACAACAAATTTAGTTCTTTCCAGCAGAAACCTCCCCAGCCTGGTCTTTACAGGCTGGCTTTGTGTCAGCCCTCTGGTCTTCGGAAATCTGACCAGAACCTCCTGCACAGTACAGCCGAAGCTGTTCCAGCTTTTTACAAGTGGGCAACATCTCCAAACCTTTCCTATCTCTTCCCATAAGCCTTTCCCAAAAGCTTGTAATCCACACTGTCAGGTATAGCGACAGCAACAAACCCACTCCTGGTACCAAATTCTGCCTTAGTTACTTTTTACTCATTGCTGGGACAAATAGCCGTCACTCAAAATGAAGGAAGGAGAGGTTTATTTAGCTCACAGTTACTGTAGGGTTCAGCCCATATTCTGCTGACTCCAAGGCAAATTAACAGCAGTTCACAGAGATCAGAGCTCCTCCAAAGTGGTGCGGCTGCAAAGGTCAAGCTCCTCTGAAGACTAGGACTTCTCAATAGAAGCTGTGCAGGGAAGCAGGAAACTAGGCAGGGTCATAGGAAACCTTTCTGAGTTCCTGGGCCCTGCACACCTCCAGAGCTGGGCCCCCACACTGACAACTCCTGGAGCTGATTTGGCCAAGTTTACAAATGTATCAACTAACACAGGTACCAAAGGGACAGATTTTGAATGCCTTGATCTTTTGGGAGGGTATCCTGGTAGTAGAGCAAAATGAGAAAGATTGAATGGAGCAACTTTATATTTCATTCACCTGACAAATGGTTGTGAAAGTTACTTTACCTTTCTTATGATTAGAATTCAAAAGTAAAATGGTTATCATGAAACAAGTATTAACACAAATATTATGAGAGTTTAAAAGTGAAGACAAACTTTTTTTTATTGGTATCTGATTTGGAAGTTTTATTTATTTATTTTTTAAATTTTATTGAAGTACAAATATCAATCAGACAGTTTCAAGACACCTTAACAAGACAGATTCTATAAATTAATACATTGCAAACTGTTTTCATAATGTTTTGGTATCGTACAAGGTGCATACATGATATTATATTTACAGATATTATTTTAGCAGATGTCTCTTATCAGTAAATTAAGAGTGTAGCTGCTTACTTATCTTATTTTTTATACATGAATTATATCAAAAATTCAATAATTATTTTCTTAGTGGATGACCGTAGTACTAGAAGCCGACATAATATCCTATCTAACCACCATTAGTGCAGATCTTGCCTCTCATAGGATTATGTAGAAGCACAGCGTTATCTATCCCAACTGTACTGTGTATACACACGCATCATGATTTTTTCTTTCTATTCTCTGCCCCTTAGGTCATAGAATATAGGATGTCCATAAACATAAATATAATTTAAAGTTAGTGGAAAGTTTTAAAGCACACATGAATTACATCCTGTGCAACTATGTAGACTTCAGGTAAAAAAGTTTAGAATTCTTTAAGATGAATATGAGTAAATGTTTTTAGCAAGTGTGTGAGTAGAAAAATTACTAAGAGCATGAACATAGTAGGGTGGGAGGAAGTCAAACCAGATTTCATGTTGTCTTCTGGAGATGATACTGTCCATTCATCCACCCACCCACCCACCCTTCCATCCATCCATCCAACTAACCATCCATCTTCCTCTCCCCCCCGACACCATAAGACTATTGCTCCATAATCCAGGTTAGTCTTAAACTCATTAGGTAGCCCACTCTGGGCACAAACTCATGGCAGTTTTTCCTGTCTTAGTCATCATTAGTCACCACTATGTTCAAGAATCAGTATGTAATTTGGTTATGGTAGGATAGCAGGGAAAAATACTAAGAGTTCAATGTTAAAATTTTATGAAACTACATACAAATTATTTTACTGGAGAATAGTATAGTGGTAAGATGGAAAACATATTTCTAATTAAGCATTTTGAGCAGTTTTTTTTCTTTTAAAAAGCTATTATCTGTCCTTTGCCATTTAACAGAGATATAGTACACAGAACTTCCATATACTCTTCATTATTCTCCAGATTGATGGTCTAGTTCTTATAATGTACAGCAGCTGGGATCTGAAAGATGATGCATAGTATTACTTTGTTAGAAGCCACATTTCTTACTAGGGAAACTGAACTTCAGGGTCTTGCTATGCAGCTCAGACTTGTAGTGATCCTCCTGTCTCAGCCTCACCAGTGCTAGGATTACAGGTATGCACCACCACACCTAGTTTCAGTGGCCAGCGTGGCATAGGGCTGGCATGGCATGTGGTACCTTATAGAACCTGGGTCCTTGTGCTTAGACCGCTGAGCTATCTCTCTGGCCTCTAGATTTTTTTTTTTTGCCTCTTCATGGTTCAACAGATGTTTCTAATACTGCTTAGTTTTATTTGAGGTGTTACTGCCAAAGGAGTTGATAAAGTACCAATTCTATATAGACTAAAGGAATCTCCTAAAATTATAGCTGACAATGATTAAAAAATAAAATGAAAACGTTGAGTTTATTTTTATTTTTTGTGGTACCAGGGCCTTGAGCTTGCCAGACAAGCACTTATTCCACTGAGCTATCTCTCCAGCCCCAAAATATTGGGTTTAAAGAAAAGAATCAGCATGTAAACTAGTGTCCCTGGTAGACAATGAAATCAGAGATATAGTACACAGAACTTCCATATACTCTTTAGGTTTACCAGTAGCTTACAGTTTGTCTCATTTGTTTTTTCTTTCTCATATGTATATATAAATAATATCTATATGTATGTTTTTGTTTGTATAAGGAAAATCCATACATTTTTGGAGATGCATTTGAGAATAGATTGAGATAATGTGTTTTTATCCTTAAAAGCTTAAATGTGCACTTTGAAAGAATGAAATCTTTGTTTTTAACAAACAATAGTTAAACTAAGGAAATTATACTATTATATACAGACCATGTTTGAACTTTATCACATATCTGAAGAGTATCCTTTATAGCCATCCCCCCCCCTCCATCTGGCTACCAACCCCAACCCCTGCTCCATGTTCCTAGTCTAGGTTCATGTATTTTATGTAGTTATCAGTTTAATCTGTGTTTCATCCCTAGCTATTTGTTTCTTAAATACTAAGGCAGGGTATAGTTGTTTGCTAACTGGTGGTCAACTTGTTACGCCCACCTGAATTGAACTAATGTATTGTTGGGTGTGGGAGGCCCATCTGAGGATTGTTGATAACTATAAGAGGCAGAACTGGAGAAGCTGTTTGGAAAAGCTGTTGGAACTGTTGGAAGCTCCTGGTTCTCTTGGGCTATTCTACTGGAGGACCTTGTCATGCTGGTTTCCTGATGAGCTTGGCTGTTCTTGTCAAGGAGAAACTTGGGACCTTGTTGTCACTGAGGAGGGCAGTGGTTCACTTTAGGGGAGCTCTGGTCCTCATCTTGGACATCGTTTCCTGGCTCCAGAGGGGAAGATGGTACAATACCATCTTGATTGAATTTGGTACCTTGCCCTTGCCAGGCAACTGCTTAAACTGTTGAGCTATATTTCCTACGAAAGTACTTTCTCCCTCTTTTCATTCAATCATTGCTATCAATGTGAATTCATAAATTCTTATTCAGTGAATTATGACTTATTAATATATTGTTGTCTCCAATTTGTGTAGTAAGAACCTTGTCACTCTGGTGGCTAGGGCCTTTTGAATGTTCCCATGATTCTTTGAGAATTTCTTTCCCTTAGGTCATCAGAGTATTCTAGCCTCACTATATCCTTCCCTGTTGATGCTCAGGAATAAGTCATTTGTACAAAGAGCTTTGGAGACTTTGGAAATTTGGTCTGAAGGTAAAGGGTAGCACCTCGTAGTGCAACACGAGTGATAAGATTCACACATGATCTTAGCCAAAAGGCCGAGAAGCGATATAAGATTCAAATCAGCATTTAAAAAAGACCACTTTAATGATAGGATGTAGAAATTATTCAAAACTCCCTAATTGGTGGACATAATTAGGACTCTTTTCTAGTTATTTGTTTTTCCTATATTTAGGACAGGGTCTACAAGGTCTCACTACACAGATCAGACTCCTAGTGATTCTCCTGTTTTCTGCCTCCCAAGTGCTGGGATTACTGGTCTGTACCACCACACCCAGTATCAATTGCCATCTCAGTGCACCCCGAGGGCAGGGCTTACATGGCCTGCCAGGGATCAGACCCTGGCTGCTGTGCTCTGCCTAAGCAGGTGCTATAGTCTGCTGAGCTATCAGGCTGGCTCTTTCTAGTAATTTAGACATGCTATAATAAAGGCCTAAAAAATACTTATTAATGAATGGACAACAAAGTAGTAACTGATAATTTCCTCAGCCAGATTATCCAAGTCATTATCAATATTGATACCAATAATAGTATCAGGATACTTTTGAGAGTTTCCACCCTTCATATGTGATAAAAATGGTTCTTAAGCTCTGGAGTTTTCCTCCCAAAGACCCCTGATGGCCATATAATCCCAAGAATAATATGAGATGAATCACATTTGAGGAACATTCTACAAAATACTTGACTAGTACTCAGCATTATTTAGGTCATCAAAAACAAGGGGAGTCAAAGAAACTGTCACTACTAAGAGGAGACTCAGGAAACATGATAATTGAATGTTATATGGCATCTTGAAGTAGAAAAGAGACACTTGACAAAAACTAAGATCTGTAGGTGGAGTTAATGTATTTATATTGGTTCATTGATTATAGCAGTATAACATTCTATTAAGACATGTAACCGTGGAATGTACAATGAACATGTATGTTGTTCACAATCTTTTTATAAATCTGAAACTGTTGGAGAATTAAGTATTAAAAAACACCATCAGTGGAGATGAAGTAGTAGTGGATATTATAGCATTATTAGGTTGAAGTGAACATGTTTGGTTTCTTGAATTGCAAAGAAAGGAATAAGTGACTTCTAGTACTTTTTTATTTTAGGTGAGTGAATTGTGATGATGACGTCTTCACATAATATCTAACAACAACTGCTTCTAAGTGATCATTTTTAAAGGTTATGTGCTTGTGTTTTCAGCAGTGCCAACGGTGTTCAAAATATTTTACAGTTTTTGGAATCCTTTATAAATTCTTTTGGAAACATTCCTTAATGAGTCATTGTAGTATGGCAGTGTAACCTTAGGCAAATTTCTGAACCTCAGTATAAGTGTAGCAATCTATATTAGGAAGTTATGTGATAACTGTGATGGTACATATGGTAATAGGCTTTTGTCCTTTGAGGAAGAATTTGATCTTTGAAAATAATTTTAAATTATTTGAAGTCTGATCTGATTGATACTTGCAGTGAATTTGGTTGTGAGTAAGACAAATAATTTGATGCAATTGTTGGCCAATGTATTTTTAAAAAGAACATTTGCCTTATAATGTTGGAAAAGTAGTATATTGCATTCATTTGTCATTACTCTCCATCAGGCAGAGACAGTTTATCAGTGTTTTCTGAGATGGAGTGACTTTAATCTTATGG
>PVKA01011065.1:0-55846 GCA_004027165.1 Ctenomys sociabilis | reverse complement strand
TAATGTATTTAGTATGGGGTCTACAGGGTCTCACTACATAGATTGAACTCTTAGTGATTCTCTTGTTTTCAGCCTCCCAAATGTTGGGATTACAGGTGCACCACCATGCCCAGTCTCAATCTTCTCAGCATGCCCCGCCCCCAGTGGCAGGACCAGCATGGCATGCTGGAGATCAAACCTGATTCCTGTGTCTGCTTACATTAATCCACTGAGCTATCTGGTTGGCTCTTTTAATGATATTCTTGTAGTTGTTTTTGTCTTTTTGAAATAGGGTCCTGCTATGTAGTTCAGGCTGGTCTTAAGCTCACTTTGTAGCCCAGGCTGGTCTTGAACTCGCAATGATCCTCCTTCCTCTACCTCCCAAATGCTGGAATTACAGGTATGCACCACTGCACCAGGTTCTAGTCTTTTAGTCTTGTTCTTGGGTTCTTTTCTTTTTGAGACAGGGTCTTCCTATATAGTTCAGGGTGGTCCTGAACTCAATTATGTAGCCCAGGCTGAGATTGCCATGACTCTCCTGCTTCAGTCTCCTAAATGCTGGGATTACAGGCATGAACCATCATGCCTGGCTTTGCTCTTAGTTTACAGAAAGAGAAAGAGCTTTGTAATACTGTATTGTTCTGGTTGCTTAGCAGTTTACTGTGATAGTGTAGCTTGAAACAGACACATTAGCATGTAAAGATCTTGGTCTCTGCCTCTGATTCAGTTAGTATTACATCCTGGCTTGGAATTGAATTTTTTTTTTTTTTTGCAGAACTGGGGATTGAACTCAGGCTCTTGAGCTTGCCAGGCAAGCATTTATTCTACTGAGCCATCTCCCCAGCACCCCCTTTTTTTTTTTTTTTTACAGCAATTGTAACATTGGTACAAATGAATATTTTTGTAGCAGTTAATAGAACTATCTTTATGCTCATATTTTTTCCTTTGTTTTTTTTCTTACCCTCATAATTTATGGCACAATCTTAAAAACATTGCACAATCACTAAACATTCATAATGAAGTTCTGAAAACTTTATTTAGATACATGAAGTAATGGCCTGTACCAGAAATCTGAGAGTGGTTAGAGAAACATGTAGAGGAATGCTATTTCTAAGGACATTCAATTTTCAATGATATTTGACTTTTTATTTCATTTCCTTGATAATTTTCCTAATATTCAATAAATGTCTTTCTTGGTTGCTAAACGAAGGTCTTCTTCACAATGTTCATAGTTAAAGTATATTTGGAACAGTCCCCTGTAGGGTCTGTGTTTTTAATAACAGCTGGTTTTTGGCGGTGGTAGGAATACTAAACTTGAAATTCACTATACAAGAACACAGTAACAGTGATTTTTTTCATTTGCCCTTTTAACTGTGAAGGTGGTGTATTGTCTCTCTCTGATGCCAGAATGTGGTACAATGTAATCCTTTCCTATGCTTAGTATAAATTTATTAGATAGTTCCTGCACACAGACCAGCAGAGAACTCTGCATTACAGAAATAATTCCTATGCTGCTGAGCTGGCAACTTCCCCACTTAATCACTTGTGTGACATCATCTGTGCCATTGGTAGAAATGTGCTGACCATGTCCTGCGTTTTAAAAGGCAGTTGAAACAGGACATCAACTAAAAATGAAATTTAAAATAAACCTTTTAAGTTATAGTGTATGTCCTCAAATTCCAGTAGGATTAAAATGACAAAAATATTAATAAGTCTAACTTAGAGTTAGACTTTTATTAGTTGGTCACCTTGCAATCCAACTGATATGTTCATTCCAAATTACCTTCTAGCACTAGAGTGATTGCAGAGATGGTAGAAGGAGTAGGGAGGGGGATGCTATCCTTAAAAGTCTGAAATGGGGGCTGAGGAGATGGCTCAGTAGAATAAGTGCTTCCCTGGCAAGTGTAAAGACCTAAGTTCAATCCCTGGTTACATATTAAAAAAAAAGTCTGAAATGGTTTTGTAGTTTTTGAATGAGTCTTAAACATTTAACCTTTGTTCTATAAAGACCACTCAGAACATCAGTTGTTGGCTTGAGATTTTTATTATGGTGTCTACAAATGGAAGAGTCCAGGTGTGGGACACCAATGGCTGTACTAGACTGCTATTGAACCTTATGTTGTGGGGAAAAGGCAGGACCCCTAATGTGTATTTGATTTCTTGGCAGAAAGATGGATGCTATGATGCTGAATTTGCGAAATCTGTTTGAGCAGCTTGTGCGCCGGGTGGAGATTCTCAGTGAAGGAAATGAACTCCGTAAGTCATTCTGAGCTGGTTTGTGCAAGCAAAAAACCAGATTTTAGATTTGGGTTTTCTACAAAGTTGAAGTATGTTCCATTTTAAAGTTGCTTTTCATTTGAATTACCTGAAAAAGAAAGAATCAAAAAGGGTTAGTGATGGCTACTTATCTATGGTTAAAGCTTAATGGATACTCATTCCAAATGATCACTAAATTTTTTCTATGGTTGCTCTTAAATGAATATTATCCAGGCTTTTTTGTTACTGTTTTTCCACTGAATAGTTGGCATTAATTGCCAATTTCACTTTAGTACCATAAACTCAGAATAATCTGTGGTTTTCCAAGATTGTTTTTTTTAGAATGATACTTATGCATAACACACACACACACACACACACACACACACACACTTGCATACAATCTCAGCTTTTCTTGGTGTTTTGTAAAACATTTTCAATTGTATAGGAAAAGTGTCATAAAGGAGGGACAAGGCTTTTCCCTGTTATTTTATATTTGGTACATGGTAATAAAGGATTGAGTTGGGGTGGAAAACAGAGGAGAAAAAGGAGGTGTTGATATAGGGAACAGTTTAGAAAGTAAATTAACAAGAAAAAGTGGGTGTCTTAGTTACTCTTCTCTCATTGCTGGGACAAATACCCAATACCCAAAATGAAGGAAAGAAAGGTTTATTTAGCTCACAGTTACTGGGGGTTTCAGTCCGTATTCAGCGGGCTCCAAGGCAGAGGGGCACATGGTAGAGAGCAGCAGTTCATGGAGGCAGAACAGCAACAACAAAGAGCAATGGCTAAAGAAAGTCTGTCTCTTTGTTATATTCCATTCAGGCTCTCTTCCCCAGGCTGGAAGAAGAACTCATACCCATAATCCCAGCCTTGGATCACACATAATGCCAGTGGATCATGAGTTAATCAGAAACTCTCGAAGTCCCCACCCTATGACTACATGAGGCTTTGGGGGGACAACTAGACACAAACCGTAACAGTGGGGTTAAAAACACTGATGTTATGTAAAATAAGGGAATTGTTCTTTGCTAGTCTTGATTTCACAGGTTTAGTATTAGCCAATTCAGTAAATGTTGCTCTGATATAAAGTAATGCAGGAACTGTGTCTTGATCTTTTCTTTATAGTACTTAGTATGGCTTCTTGCTTATGCCATTCAATATTTTCTTTAAATTGATTGATGCTTTTAATAGCTCTTATCCACTTATAGGCCTTTCAGAACAGTATTCTATTTTCTCTGTCTAATAGCTGTTGCCTGACCCTGTCAGCTGGTACTAGCTCAATAACCACAGTGGCATACTAATCAGGCTTCTCTTTGAGGTCACATCAAGAGAAGATGGATTACTTCTCAGTCTAGTGGGAAAGATACGGAATAAGATCTTAAAACCTAGGTTCATTCAGCAAATATTTTGTTAAAACCTATCAATGCTTCTAGCACATGTTGAGGGACAACTAAATGGCTTCATGGAACAAAGTAGGGTTTGAGTTGAGTCTTAGATATAGGGTGGTATCTTAACAGGCAGAGATGGAAGTGCATTTTAGCTCAAGTATCAGCCGGAGGGAGGCAAGAGGGTTTGAAGGGAATGGGATTAAGGGCGTTTGGCATAATCCATGTGCTTTTGGGAAAATTACCCTGGGTGTAGGCTATATTACAAGCTGGGAATCTGACTAGGAAGGATATGTTTGCCATAGCTCTGAAAAGAGGCAGTAAGAAGAAATCCATTCCTAAGTAAATGCTTTTGGAATGGTGTTTGTGAAGATGGAAACAAGAGAAAGTGAGTGGAAGGCTTCTTATCATAAGACTTGTGGTGATAAGACTTCTAAAAGGAGATAGCTGAGAGCATGTGGGGACAGAGGGAAGAGTCAGAGGTTTAGAGGCCTGGTAATAACTGCTGCCTGTAAAATAGGAATTGAAATGTCCTTATTTTCTTTATGGGAGTGCTGTGAGGATTTGTGGGTAAATTGAGATACATACTAATTTTTTTTTTTTTTAATTTTAAAGAGAAAAACAAAATGAATAAACTAGAACAAAGACAAAAGCAAAACACCATAAGACAATAAAAGAAGTACAGGATTTCAAAACAATAGGAAATGAACAGTAGTTATTGTATTACATATTGATATTTCAAATTTGTTGCTCAGACTACCAGATAAAGGAGATACATACTAGTAGTGAAAATATTTATTTGGGTTTTCTTTTGCTTTTGGTATCAGGAGTCAAACTCAGGACCTCATGCTTGGCCAGGCAGGTGCTGTGCTACTGAGCTATAGCTATAGCCCCAAAATTACATTTTAGAAGTGATAATGAGATAGCTCAGCAGACTAAGCGCCTGATGAGGCAAGCACAGGCACTGGGGTTTGATCCCTGGCACTACATGCTGTGCTGACTCCTCCCCCACATGCTGAGCCAGCCACTGAGACCAGGCATGGTGTCACATGCCTGTAATCCCAGTTCTGAGAAGGTGAAAACAAGAGGATCACTACAAGTCTAAACTGTATAGTGAGACACTGTACCAAATATATTTTTAAAAAAAGCATGTCCCCATGAAAACCACAACCTTAGGCAAGATACTTATTTTTACAGATCTTTATTATATAAACAAATTTCTAGTTTTCTATTGACATCTATTGTATAAAAGCATTACTCCCCTTCCCCTCCATTTCTAACCTGGAATGTTGGTTTTTGAGAAATTTTTTAGACTTTAGAATCTTTTTTGTGCAGCCACTCTAGCATCTTTTCTCAGATTCTGAGAAATTTCTCTTATCTCCACATATCTCCAGATTCCTTACTTCTGCTTTTCGTCACAATTTCATTTCTTTTTTTGTTTCAGTTTTTTAAAACCTGAGTCCAGGGCCAATGAGATAGCTCAGTGGTCTAATGCGCCTGCTTGGCAAGTTTAGGCAAATGCTCAGGGACTGTGGTTTGATCCGGTGCCATATGCAATGCCAGCCCCAACCCCAGGGTGGGCTGAGCTGGCCACAGTCAATCAATCAATCAATCAATCAATCAATCAATCAAACAAACCTAAGGGAGTTCAAGGCCAGCCTGAACCTCATAGTGAGATCCATCCTCAAAAAGACCAAACAAAAACAAAAACAAAAAACCCATCTAAAGGAAAGTTAATATTCAAATAAAATAACTTTTTTTTTGTACAGGTTATTGAACTTAGGACCTTGTGCTTGCCAGGCAGATGCTTATGCTGCTGAGCTATCTTCCCCAGCAAATAAAATAACTTTAATAGCCCAGGCATTTTGTTACCCACCCCCACCCCCTGTTCACATATTTACTTTGGGAATTGAATTTAGGCTGTTGCACAGGCTATACAAGTACTCTAACATCTCTATTCTTTTTAAATTTTTATCTTGTGGGAAGATCTCACTGAATTTCCTAGATTGAGTTCAAACTTGCCATTCTCCTGCCTCAGAATAGAAGAGGTCACAGGCGTATGTCACCTAGCCTAGTTATCATCTATTTTTATTTTGTTATAAGCTATCTGAATCTTTTTTGTATCATTGGTGCATAGGTATAGCTTAATATTTAACAGGTGCCTATTGTGTGCCAGTGACATAATACAAGGTTTGTGCTATACAGTACTGTATTAGGGTTTTTTGTTTTTGTTTTTTTGGTACTGAGAATTGAACTCAGAACCTTGCACTTGCCAGGCAGGTGTTATGTCCCTGAGCTATATGCCCAGCTAAATAATACATTGTGTAGCATATGTGATATAATGCTGGTATCAAGAAAATTATGGTATCTCAGTTTCAGAGATAAGATTTTCTTTTTTTTTTTTTTTTTTGGCAGTGCCAGGGATTGAACTCAGTACCTTGCACTTGCCGGGCAGGTACTTATGCCACTGAGCTATATCCCTAGCCCTAAGATTTCTTCTTTCGAAACAAGATAGTGCAGTTAACAAAATAAACACTTTTGGAAAGTTTAGAAAGATTTAGTGTGGAGCAAAGTGATTTGAAAAGTATTTCTAAGTCAAATGTAGGGACCAGGGTTTGATCCCTGATACCACATGCTGTATTGGCCCCACCCCTGGGCACACTGAGCCAGTCACCCAGAATGGGTGTGGTGGTACACATCTGTAATCCTTGTGCAGGGGAGACTCAAAACAGGAGGATTACTGTGAGTCCAAGCTGGTAAGACCCTGTACCAAATACATTTAAAACAACCAAACAAAAAAAAAACCAACCAACCTACTGGGAGAATAAGGATTCATTCTTTGAATTTAAGAAAAAAATATTAAATTATTCTTCTTACTTGGCCATTTCACTGTAACAATAAAGAACAGAAGTACACTTCTCAACTGTATAGTCTTTTAACAGTTTTCTAGCTTGCTCCTTGAACTGATGTTTGGTTTATCTTCTGTCTTTATTTAATTCATCTATACCTTTAATGTATGCCAGTTATGGGGCCGGGGAAATAGAAGGGGACTAGGGAGATAGCTCAGTAGAATAAGTGCTTGCCTGGCAAGTGCAAGGGCCTGAGTTCAATCCCCGGTTCCGCCAAAAAAATAAAAATAAAAATAATGTATGTCATTTAGCAGTTAGGAATAAAAGTCCAAACTTAGTAAGACTTACCAAGAGGAAGTATCATGAAGAATAAATAAGCAAAATTAGGTTGAATGAAAATCTTCTGTCTCAGTTACTTTTCTCTCATTGCTGGGCAAAATATCTGACACCCAAAATTAAGGAAGGCAAGGTTTATTTAGTTCACAGTTTGTAGAGGTTTCAGTCCATACTCAACTGGCACCAAGGCAGAGTAGCACATGGCAAAGGAGAGCAGTTAATGGCAGAAAAACAGCAAAGAGCAAAGGCAAAAGGGAGGAGCAGGGGCAGCAGTGACAGAGGCAAGCATCTCTCCTTTCCTTATATTGCCTTAAAGACTGTTCCAGGGTGGGTATAGCACAGACACACATAATCCCAGCAATACTCAGACCCATCCCATAATCCCAGCCTTGGATCATGAATTAATCACAACTGTGCCCCAAAAACTGCATAAGGCTCTGGAGGAATAATTATGCACAACATAACATCCTCCTGTTCTGATTTAAAAAAAAAAAAAAAAAAAAATTATTTATTTAGTATTTAGTACAGTGTCTATAGGGTCTCACTACACACATCAGATAATGATTCTCCTGTTTTTCAGCCTCCCGAGTGCTGGTATCATAGACCTACGCCACCATGCCCAATCTCAGTCGACATCTCAGTACGCCTTGAGGGTGGGGCTGGCACAGCATGCAGGGGATTGAACCCCTGGTCCCTGCATATGTCTAAACAGGCGCTTTAATTGCTGAGCTATCTGGCCGGCCCCTTTTTTGGTTTTTGAGACCGAGTCTCACTATACAGCTCAGGCTGGTCTTGAGCTCACTTTGTAGCTAATTCTCAACAATCCTGCTTCAGTCTCCCAAATATAGAATTATAGAATTACAGGGATGCAATCATCATGCCCAGCTATGATTGCTTTTCTCTTTTTTTTTTTTTTTGCGGTACTGGGTATTGAACTCAGGCCTTTTGAGCATGCCTGGGAAGCGCTTATTCCACTGAGCCATCTCCCCAGTCCTCTACCATGATTGCTTTTCAATTTAGTAAATACTTGATTATGTATCTAACACTTAAAAATGACATGAAATACCATGTCATTGACCACAATGTGGAGGTAGAAAATTTTTAGGCTGTGTAGTTGAAAAGCATGTTTCTTGCTCTTTTTTGAAAGCAGAGCGTTGATTTCACCAACATGCACAATACACTGCTTGGTAAATTATCACAGTAAATGACTAAGTAAGAAACACTTACACTTTCCTTTTTAAGAATTTAAAATTTTGAAATAGTTAAATTTGCAAAAAGATATGCTGATTTTTGTGCTTAAAAATAAAAAAGTAACGTGTTCCAGATTATTAACTAAATTAGCCTTTTGTTTATAACTCCTTACATTGGTAGTACTTGATTACTTTTGATTCATGATATTTGTATTGTACAAGTTAACCAGGTCACAACCTTATTTCGCTAAAATTTGTTTGCTGGGGCTGGGGAGATTCCCAGTGGAATGAGAGCTTCCCTGGCAAGTGCAGGGATCTGAGTTCAATCCCTGGTTCTGCCAAAAAATAAAACAATAAATAAAATTTGTTTGCTAAAAGTTAGTGTTATGAATTGGTTTCTTTAAAATAAATTGGTATCCTAATTTATAACTTTGAAATTTAGTCTAGTTTTAAACACCATGTTTTTTTTTTTTTTATCATATTGTTTCTTAGGTTAAATTCAAATAGGGTAAGTGCCCTTGTTACCTAGAAATTGGCTAGAAATTGACTTTGTGTGAGTGTGGCCCAGTTTCAGCTATAAACTAGGTTCGTCTGACCAGCTGTGATATATAGCTTGGAACCTTTTTCCCTGATGTTGGTGAAAAGTGACAAAGATAGATTGAAGTTAACTAGAATACTGTAAGGTACTTTTGGAATGCATTATAGAAGGACCATCTTACCAATAGCAAGTGTTAAAAGTGAGTACCACCAGCATTATCTAGCTCTGAGGTGCTGCCTTGGAACCAATGCTATCTTGGAAACAGACATTTGAAGAGAAACCACATTCTGCTATCAGTGACTTTCCAAAAGCTGATAGGATCTTCTCTCCTGTTTTTCCAACTGAAATGTTTACATATCCTTCAGGGCAGTGTTAAACAGCAAAAGCAAATTGGCTCTTTACTTTCAAATCAATATTTGAATAATTTTATAGCTGAATGGAATTGCAGGCCTAGACATCTATGATATTAATCTACATCTACTGGAGCATATTATGACAGATACATTTGAATTTGCTGTTTAATGTCTCTGGTGCAATAATGCATGACCACAAAGGAGGCTGTTTTTGTTTTATAGTTGTAACTGTCCTGGTATGTGACAGCTGCCCCAAAGGTATCCTATTTGAGTACCTTCTGTTCAGGAGTTTTCAGTGTTGATGTTACATCTGGAGCCAGGTGACTAATGAGTTACATATTCCATAGCAGATGCCACTGGCTAAACCAAATGTAAGTGGTATGTTTGAATCAGGAATTGCTCCCCACAAAGCTCTTGTATAAAGTAACAAATGTATCCAGGATGTGTTTTTATTATTTTTATCTGGATTTGCCAGTAGTTCAGCTGGCCCCTTTATTAAGTATTTGGAATAAAGGTAACAATAGCACCCATTTATTTGAGCTGTTACTCTCTAATACTTGAGTTATTACAGTTTTTACCTTTCCTCAGAATTCATCCAGTTGGCAAAGGACTTTGAGGATTTCCGTAAGAAGTGGCAGAGAACAGACCATGAGCTGGGGAAATTCAAGGATCTTTTGATGAAAGCAGAGACTGAGCGCAGCGCTCTGGATGTTAAACTGAAGCATGCACGTAATCAAGTGGATGTAGAGATCAAACGGAGACAGAGAGCTGAGGCTGACTGTGAGAAGCTGGTGTGTATTGTTTTCTCTCCTAGCACAGTGGTGATGTGGGGAGAAGAATAACATCTGATAATGTTTCCACTTGCCATATTCACCCACTTTCTTATTCCACATTAAAGATCTTTAAAAGCAGCCCGTCCTTTGGAATTGAAATTGCAACCTATGACTCTGTTGTTCATAGTTTGAAATAAAAATTTATTTTCTTCTTTAGACTTGAAAGTATTATTCAAAGGACAAATTTCAAATGAGAATTTAAAGAATTAAAATGAGGAGGGAAATTCTTGTGTACTCGAATTGTCACAAGTTATTGGCCATAAGTGCTACCCAGAATATTTTCATCCTCTCATGAATAATAGTCCTTTGATATTGAGACAGGCAAAACAACTTGTACTTTTCTGTTCATTCCTGCTCTCTAATTCAGGGTAAAGGGCTAGATAACCTCAATTCATTGAGCAGTGTGATGAGGTACAGCATCATTTTACTGTGCTAGGGTTGGTTATGGTGCAGAGGAAAACCTTTGCTAGGAGGGGCTAATTGATTTTGGTTCTATGTTAGATGCTTCAATAAGCTCAGATTGTCTGGTTCCTGTGTGTTACAGCTTTGTATCCATTTTAGTGCATTTTGTTCCACCACTTAGAAAGTTGAGTGATTGCTTTGATCCACAGAAGAAGCTACTAATTGTCCTCATAAAAATAACACTGAATTTTTGTTGCTATGTAAAATCTATTTTGGGACCCTCATTTTGTGTTACTTTCCTCTTAGATTGGCAATTGGATCCTAAGGTCTTGCAGCGGAAGCCCTTCTGTTCTAGATTTCATTTTACAAGTCAGAAGTCAGACCCAAAATCTGAGCTTGATGTGAATTAATATGCCATTGGTGTAGCTGCCTTCCCCATTTGCATAATACTGAATTTTAATGTCTTCTGGTCTGCTTGTCCCATAAATTTGAGGTGAGGCTTTCGTCCCCGGCTAGTAATAGTATTTTTTTTCTACTTTGGTCTGTAGGAACGACAGATTCAGCTGATTCGAGAGATGCTCATGTGTGACCCATCTGGCAGCATTCAACTAAGTGAGGAACAAAAATCAGCTCTTGCTTTTCTCAACAGAGGCCAGCCATCCAGTGGCAATGCTGGAAATAAAAGGTGGGGGAACAGCATCTGTTGTTATCTGATCATAAGCATCACAGCTATCAGAAGTTCCTGTTATCTGAGCTCTTAAATATACTACTGCGGAATGTGTGCTGCAGAAAACATAGACTTTGGGGCCAGGGTGGTGGGGAATAAAGCCACAGGAACTTCCTTATTTGTCATTCATTCATTCATTCATTCATTCATTCATTCATTCATTCATTCATTCTGTGTGTGTGTGTGTGTGTGTGTGTGTGTGTGTGTGTGTACACCAGGAATCAAACTTAGGACTTTGTACTCAGCAGGTAGACACTATGTTATTGAGCTGTATGCCCTGTCCCCTTTTTTAAATCTCTCCGTTTAGGTTATTTTTCCACCATGGATGAGATTCTGTTGTTGGTGCTAAATTGCACATCAATAACTAACCCTGTACATTGCTACGAAATCTAAAGGTGAAAGTGGCAGTTCAGCAACACTTTCACTGTTTACTCTCCAGAGAGCTCTTGTAGCTTTTCTGGCTGTATGTGTGTGTATTTTAATCTTTTTAATTATTTATTTTTTGGCTTTTTTGGTTTAGAAAGGATGATATAAATTAGGATGAGACAATAATTTTGTTTCCTCAGTATCACTATCTAAAAACAGTGTTAGCCAGGCTTTGAATTTAACACTCGATGCAATAAGTAGGGAAAGGTCAGTACTCTTAGGGTTATTTGTTTCAGTGCCTGTTTGTTTTATGAGGAATCTTTACAACTGAGAAGATGTATGGGCTTAATTTCTTAAAAAAAAAAAAAAAATACAAGCAGTGCTGGGTAATATCATAGAAAGCAACCACAGTTGAGGTCAAATTAAACTTCATTTTTTTATAGAGAATACCACCCATATCCCTGTCACTTCTTATTAATCCTTTGCTGAAAAAACTATAGTGTACCCATATTTGTGCACACAAACACACTGTCCTTGAAAACCACAACTAAGGCAACCCAAGTCACAACTAAGGTTTAAGTTTGTCTCCATAGAGAAGCTACAGCTGTGAACTTGCTAATATTACCTCACCAAAGGTACTTGTTTTGAGTGTTGGCAGGTTTTATGTTCTGTAGCCTCCTGTGTCTAATATTGTATTGTTTCATTCTTTCAGACTGTCAACCATTGATGAATCTGGTTCCATTTTATCAGATATCAGCTTTGACAAGACAGATGAATCTCTGGTAATAAACATTTGATCACTGAGATTTATCTGTTTTTCTTAATCCTGCTCTCTTAGAAGATTCTTTTTCTCTCTTTTGGACACCTCTACTTACTATTGCTTTATTGGTTGATATGTTACAGATGCTGAGCTAGGAGTGTAAATTGATGCACAATATAAGAGACTGACTTATAGTGTTTGTTTAGTTTCTGGGAGGTATAAATGTAGAATTCAGGACTTGACATGATGTTGACTTTATGTAAAGTATCTCTATCAACTGCAGGTACTAATTGATTATATCTTGACTTATTAAAGTTCCAGAGCAGTAAAAATTAAATTAGCAAGAATATATCCTGGGATGAATAGACTTGTGCTTGCTTTCTGAACTTGTTTGGTTCTTGAGAAACACTTAGCCATTCTTCATAATTAGAAGGAAGCCAAGTTTTTGGAATGTAAGTCAAAATTTTCTGGCAGTGTACATAATGCTTTGATGAACAGTTGCTAACATGTCTACATTCTGTTACCCTGCTTTTACTAAGTAGTACCTTTCTCTTATGGTGGTGTTTCTACATAAGAGGTCATCTCATATTTTGTCTTTGACATTCAGGTGGCTGGTAGTTTATTGACTGCTGTGTCCTTTCTGTTGCTGACTGAAACCTAGAAAACAGTAAATAAGAGAAAGTTACTAGTGGTTGGTTTTCTGACATAGGAAAACTAATTAATACATGGCTGGGGGTTTTCTATTCAAATTTAGTGTCTGACTAAGGGGAAAAATGACCACTTTACAGGTATTTATTACAGAGTCCCTTTTTGAGAGCTTGTTTGGAGGTTCTAGTGGAAGAGCACAGCTATATATATACTCTTGACCAAAGAAACTGTCTTCTTCTACTGGGGATGGGGGTCATTCTCTTTGACCAAGTGCTCAACTTCACAGCTTTAGCTTCAGGAGAGATGCTCATGTGAGGGCGGAAAGGGACACCTGCCTTGCAGGCAGATCAAACAAGTCAACCCTGATGATCAATAATGGGGTGGCAGATGTAGCCAGCAGCTCCTTTTTGAAATAAGGAATGATATAGAATAGGTTTGGGGTAAAAATATAACAAAGATACATTAGTAGCTCATTTTTGAGCTAGACTTGTGCTATGGTACCTACCTGTTGTAACTGAAGCAGAATCAAACAACCAGAAGCTAAATTAGTTGCTCTTGATTAGAGAAACAAACCTAACTTAGTTGAATTGCTATTTGAAGCATGTGACTTTCTACATACTGTTTTCATTAACTGTCAGGAGGAAGGAAATCACTGATAGATAACTAAAATGAATGCAAAGGATTAAGATAAGTGAACTAAAACTAGATCACAGTAAAAGATAAATGATTCTTCAATGGAAAACCTCTTTTTTCTTAGGCCCCAAGGAAGAGGGATGGTCGAAGAGAGACATAGAACCTAAACAAACTTCAACATTTAAAATAGCAATATTTTACAAAACATCATGAGACAGTAGCAATCCTAAGGTCAAGAATCACATCTAATATGATCAGTATAATGCCTAACATTCTATAAGTCCTAAAACTAATTTAAAAAAAATCAGAATCAGGCGCCAGAAATAATCACAACAAAAGTTGATTCTTTAACCTTTTCTTGCCTCTGTAGTATTGATTCCTGATTCTATTATAATAGCTTCAATTTTTGAAAGAAAGCATGTTAACTTACTATAGACTTACAGCCACAACTCTGGAGACTTTCCCTGTCCGTGCTCTTCAAATTGTAAGTTAGGTATTCTGACTCAAACCTTGAAAGTTCACTATGAATTTATGTACATGGGGTTTGTAAGAGGATTACCCAGAGAAAAAAATTAATAAAATATATTGTCAACAGGACTGGGATTCTTCTTTGGTGAAGAATTTTAAACTGAAGAAAAGACAAAAGAGGGTATGTGTATGTGTGTGTGTGTGTGTTTTAACAAAGTAACAACAAAAGAGCTTCCTTCCCAAAATTTGCCATAATACTGCATTTTTGACATGTTGCTCTAGTATCATGTTAAATACATATTATAAATGCACTAATACTGTAGGGGCAGTATTAGTATTCCTGTAGTGATTTATTTGGGCAAGATTCTGTTCTATTTCACTAGTCTGGGCTGTATCTCCATTCATGTAGTAGAAAAGGATATACTTAAGTTCTGAGTTGTCATATGAATTTTTATGCATGACTTTTGTGCTTATTATAAGCTTCAGATGAAATGTGTGTATAATAGGATAGAGAAATCTGTGTGTGCTTGTTTAGGGTACTTATTGTGTTTCCAAAGACCTCAATGTACTAAGATAGGATTACAAAAAAAAAAAAGGATTACAGCTCTACTTTTTCTAGTGCTGTCATCTAAATTTCTCCAAAGCTTGTTCTTTTTTTTTTCTGGGGCACTGAGAACATTTTTGTGTTCATGCACTTTATTCTTTATGTGGCAATGGACAACAAAAGAGAGCACATTGTTTTTTATTGTAGCCTTGGTCCTTAGGACTTATATTTAGTTGTCTGGTTGAATTATTTAAATCTTAGGTGCTCCACATATACTTTGTACTAAAGTGTTTGATCTCTTCCCTTTCTAGCGTTCTAGTAGCCAACAATTTGTTGATGGACCCCCTGGACCTGTAAAGAAAACACGTTCCATTGGCTCCACAGTAGATCAGGTAAGAGAGGGCAGGCCAAGACAAGGGTGTTCTTGAATACATAGGCATTTAGTGGCCCTGAGCATTAAAATGGCAAAGTCAACATTGCAGTATTATGTTGAGAGATGTTTTATGTGAGTTTGTCTATGTAGTAAGATCCTATCATTCATATGAGTAGAATTACTCTAATATATAGCTGTCTGAGTTTTTATTGCTCATTTATCTATCCTTGTGACTTGTTTTGGTACCTGGGATCAAACTCAGGATCTTCTTGCCAGGCAGATAGCTTATGTTGCTGCACTATCTCCCTGGCCCTATGTTTATGTTTTAAAAATAAAATTTCAACTTGGGGGTGTTTGGAGCTGGAACCATTGATTAAAATTCAGGAATTTTTCACCACTCCAAAGTATTCTACAGTGGAAAGTTAGACTTGATGATCATCCTTCTTTCATTACTTTTTTTTTTTTTTTAAATATATTTGGTACAGGGTCTCACTATGCAGCTTGGACGGTCTCACTGTACAGTTTGGACTCATAGTGATCCTCCTGTTTTTAGCCTCCCTAGCACTGGGGTTACAGGCGTGCACCACCGCACTCAGACTAGGTGCTGACTCAGTGCTCCCCGGGTGGGATTGGCACAGCATGTGGTGCTGGGGATCATGTGCTTAGTCCACTGAGCTGTCTCACCAGCTCATCATTACTAATTTTATTCCAGGGGAATGAATCCATAGTTGCAAAAACTACAGTGACTGTTCCCAATGATGGTGGGCCCATTGAAGCTGTATCTACTATTGAGACTGTGCCGTACTGGACCAGGAGCCGAAGGAAAACAGGTCTTTTGAGCTTGTGACTAAATTGCATGTGTACTTGTAAAATTTGAGAGTTGGTTTCTTAGAACCTTGTTGAGATGGGAATTGGTTGTAGTAGATAGTTTCTTACTATTATCTTCTAAGGACCACATATCTCTTTATGTTCTTGTATACCTTTTTGTTGCTAGCCTGGTCTGGTCTGGCCTGTGCCACTAATGAATTAACCAGTTGGGTTTCTTTTTGGTTATTTTTGTTTTTCTGAGATAGGATCTCACTCTGTTGTTCAGTCTGGTCTTCAACTCACTGTGTAGCCTGGGGCTGGCCCTGAACTGGAGGAAATCATCTTGCCTCAGCTTTGCAGTTGCTGAGATTATAAGCATGTGCCACCATTCTTGGCAACTAGTTTGTTTTGAAACTGTATTTTTGCATATTTGTTGAAATTTACTTTGCATTTTGGTTATATGTTATGGTTTATTTACTAGTTACATTGAAATTGGGCTAAAATTCAGATGCAACAAAATAGTTAAACATTGAATTTTGCTAGGTACTTTACAACCTTGGAACAGTGACTCTACCCTGAGCAGCAAACCACTGGAGTCAAGAACAGAGGCAGATATCTCTAGTACGCCACAGAATAATGGAGGGACACGTCTGCATGATTTTGTCTCGAAGACGGTAAATCTGATTATTTCATTTTCTTTCTTTTTTTTTGGCAATACTGGGGATTGAACTCAGGACCTTGTGCTTGCCAGGAAGGTGCTTATTCTTCTGAGCTATATCCCTGGTCTCCTGTTTCATGATATTCTTTTTTTTTTTTTTGGCAGAACTGGGGATTGAACTCAGACCCTTGCTCTTGCCAAGGAAGCACTTATTCTACTGAGTCATCTCCCCTGCCCCACTTCTTCTAAAATTGTGAAAGTATTATATACTGGGAATAAATGTAAATTCTTTAGTGTTTTAAAGCTATGTGTTGAATTTTCTTCCTGTTTTCAGTCCTACTCTCCTAAAGAGGAGAGTTACAAAAAGTATGTATCTTTCTATTCTGTGAATGACACTAAAGAAAACAACTTTTTGTGTAAGTAGTATTTGCACTTTTAGTGATACCTGCTTATTTTATGCCTGAATATAGCACTTCAGATTTTTAAAAATATTTCAACTTCATAAATTTGATTTCCTTTTAAAAACTCAAGCAAACTAACTAGAGATTCATAGGAATTAATTCACTTGTTTGAGCCATATGAGAAGTAGCAGATTTAACATCCAGGCTTTCTGATTCCTTGTTAAGAAATTCGTTTCACGCCTGTATGTCTTCCAGTTGGATGGCCTTAGGCAATATACTACCTTTTGTTTCAATTTTCTTATCTGAAAATGAATAAAGCAAAACCTTTATAGGATTTTTGTGAAAATTACCTAAGTAAATGTGGGTAAAGGTCTCAGGAGTTGTTAGGTATATATTAAGTGCTCATTATATGTTGCTTGATGATGAGTTTTGTAATTCATATACTCCTTCTGTCCTGTTTTGTTCTCAGGTTATTAAACCTGAATCCTGTGTTCCGTGTGGAAAGCGGATAAAATTTGGCAAATTATCTCTGAAGTGTCGAGACTGTCGTGTGGTCTCTCATCCAGAATGTCGGGAACGCTGTCCCCTTCCCTGCATTCCTACCCTGACAGAAACGCCTGTCAAAATTGGAGAGGTATGGCTCCCTGAACTATCCTGGTTTGGTTTCTTTAGCTTTTCAAGGGCTTAGTGTCAGGCTTAATTTATTTTTTTGGTGATATTGGGGATTGAACATGGAGTTCACACTAAGCTACATCCCTAGCACCTACACCTCCTTTTAAAATACTTTTTTTTAACTTTGAAACAGGGTGCCTCTAAATTGCAAAATTCCATACTTGGCTTGCATTTGCAGTCCTTTTACCTCTGTACAGAGATTATGGATGTATATCACTGTGCTCATCTTTAGTTTTTATTCTAAAATTATCAATGTCAAATATATTTCCCTCCATGAAATTATAAAATGTTAACCTGTAGCCAAGTTGTGTTTGGGTTTAATAACCTTTTTATGGCTAGGTTATTTAGCTCAGTGCCACAGTGCTTGCCGAGCAAGTGGGAAGTCCTGAGTTTGACTACTGGTATAAAAAAAACAACAAAACAAAACAAAAAACCCAACTTTCTAAAACCAAACTCTTCTTCACTCCTGTCTCTTTACTTATTCTCTCTTTGACCTTCCCTTCTTCTTCTGTTTTTTTTTTTTTTTTTTTTTTTTCCTGTTTTGAGATAGGGTTTCACTATGCAGCTCAGTCTGGCTTTGAGCTCACTTTGTAGCCCAGGCTGTCTTCAAGCCCAGTGATCCTCCTCCTACCCCTCCTGAGTGCTGGGTTTATAGGTGTGCATCACCACACTTAGCCACCCTTTTTTCCCAATTTTTCCCTTCTTCCTATCCTATTTTGGAAAATTTCATAGCTAGATAGATAGATAGGAAGGACAATCTAACCCTTCATTCTTCTCACTTCCATGATTTAGTGATGTCTATTGTTTTTGTTTTTTTGAGACAGGGTCTCTCTCACTATGTAGTTCAGGGTGGCTTCAAACTTGCAGTAATCCTCTTACCTCAACCTCCTAAGTGCTGGAATTATAGGTGTGAGCCACCACCCAGCTCTCGTGATCACTGTTGATTTATTCTGTTTTCTTCCTCCCAATCCTATTCACTGAATTATTTAGATGCAGATCCCAGCCAATGTATAATACCAAGTGTATTTTTTTCTCTTATGCTAGTGATACTCCAAACTAGGCTATCAAGAATAGTTTATTGGAGTTGGGCATGATGGCATACTGTAGTCCCAGCATTCAGAAGAATTGAGTTTGAGGTCAATCCTGGACTACATTATGAAACCATGTCTCAAAAAAAAAAAAGAAAGGTTATTTCTGAACATCTATAAATCTCATTAAGAAGGGTGGGCCAAATAGGATTAAAGCCCCTGCAAGCTGGTGCAGAGGCTGGGGCTTTGATCCTGCCTGTCTTCGTGCCAGCCCCACCCCCGGGGCGAGCTGAGATTGCAATTGAGACTGGGCGTGGTGGTACACCTGTAATCCCAGCTTTTGGGAGGCTGTAAACAAACCCAGTCTAGTAACGAGACCCTGAACACCCTGCAGATCCTTCCCTAAAATACAAAAAAGAAACCTCATTAAGAAATTATAATTACTGGTTGTATAAATAAGATAAAAATGAAAGCAAACATCTCATGTTATTTTGTACTCTATTTTATTTTTTGAGGCAAGGTTGTTCAGGTGAGACTTGAACTTGCTATCTTATTCTCCTGTCTCACCTTCCCTCAGTGCTGGGATTACAGGCATGAGTTCTTATCTGTACATATATAGTTTTTTTTTTTTTATTTTGCCCTGCTCTACTTCTATAGTTTTTAAAAATTCTTTTGTATTCTAATATGGAGCCATGACGTTCTCCCCTGCAGGTAGATTTGTATCATAATCAACTATGAAAAGTGTTAAAATTTCTTTTAACTGTTAATAAAGTGTAAAAAGATTTTTTTTTTTTTTTTTTTTTTTTTTTTTTTTTTTGTCTTTTTGAGACAGGGTCTCACTATGCAGTTCAGGCTGGCCTTAAGCTCACTTTGTAGCTCAGGCTGGTCTTAAACTCACAACAATCCTCTTGCCTCAGCCTCCCGAGTGCTGGGATTACAGGCCTGCTCCACCATGTCCGTCTAAGATTTTCTTTTTTTATAGTAATGTTATCTTATACTAAAGACCATACTTACAATCTCATTATGGCTTGCTTTCTGCTATCCTTAAATGGATGAGGAGGCAGTCATACCTGGTGACATTATTATT
The DNA here is from genome assembly GCA_004027165.1 of Ctenomys sociabilis. NCBI lineage: Eukaryota > Metazoa > Chordata > Mammalia > Rodentia > Ctenomyidae > Ctenomys > Ctenomys sociabilis. Next base: position 36,550 of record PVKA01011065.1, on the reverse strand, counting down.
ATTATTTTTTATTTTATTTTTTTAATGTGTTTGGTATAGGGTCTCACTATATAGCTGGACTCATAGTGATCCTCCAGTTTTCAGCCTCCCCAGCACTGGGATTACAGGCATGTTCCACCAACCTGGTTCTCAATGACCCCCTCAGCACACCTGGGGGTGGGAGCGGGGTTGGGGGTGCAGCAGGAATCTTACCCAAGTGCCTGCACTTGCCTAAGAAGGTGCTTAGTCTGCTGCTATCTCACCAGCCATTATGATCTTATTCGTTCATTCAAGAGTGTGGTATCTTTGATTCTAAATCAATTCTACTGTGGAAGTAAGAAAAAGTATTAAGAATCTCTGTTTTAGTGTATGCTTTGGGAGCAGGGTGTAGTGGCACACTTCTGTGATCTCAGCAGGAGCCTGAGGCAGGAGCATCTTTGTAAGTTCTATCTGTAAATTTGGAGGCCAGCCTGGGTTACAAAGTGAATTCAAGGCCAGCCTGAACTACATTTGAGGACCCTGTCTTAAAAAAAGTTACAGTGTCTCAACTTGGGTGTTAGTGTGGAAGTGATATTGTGGGTAGGGAAGTAGAAGTAGGAATTGAATCAAGGGCTTTGCATAGATGCAAGGCTTCACTGTTCCACATCCCCAGCCCTTGGATGTGGTTCTTCACACATGATCTTTTGCTGCTGGTCTAAGTGATATAAATGATAAACCTCTTTTTTTTTTTAGGGAATGCTGGCTGATTTTGTGTCCCAGACTTCTCCAATGATCCCTTCTATTGTTGTCCATTGTGTAAATGAGATTGAGCAGAGAGGCCTGACTGAGGTAAGAGTCAGCACTGGGACAGGGGGCATTTGCATTAATAATTATTATGAGTTTCTTAAAAATGTTATCTTGATAATAGACAGGCTTATATAGGATCTCAGGCTGTGACCGGACAGTAAAAGAACTGAAAGAAAAATTCCTGAAAGTGAAAACTGTACCCCTCCTCAGCAAAGTGGATGACGTTCATGCCGTCTGCAGCCTCCTGAAAGATTTCCTTCGAAACCTCAAAGAACCGCTTCTGACCTTCCGGTTAAACAAAACCTTTATGGAGGCAGCAGGTGAGGGCAGATCTTAGTACTTGAATGTTGTTCCACCCAGGCTGGGATTTTTTATTCTTTTTACTTCTCTATTCCCTGCCCAGTACAGTGCTTGAAATACAGTAGGTGTTCATATATTTTGGTGGGTGAATAATTTTATATGTGTCCTTATGCTCCTCTCCTTTCTGAACTATACAAAGTATTAATGAGGTACTTTTGTTATTGTTCATTTTATTTTTTGTTCAAGTGTTCTTTTGTTTTTGTTTTTATTTGTATTTTTAGAGAAGGGTCTACAGGGTGTTCATACTACTAGATTGGACTGCTAATTCTCCTGTTTACAGCCTCCCAAGAGCTGGGATTACAGGTGTACACCATCATGCCCAGTCTCAGGGTATCCCAGGGGTGGGGCCGGCAGAGCAAGTGTTCTTTTGTTAGGTTGTTCTTTGAAGTTAGAACCATTTTTGATTCTTCATACTCCCATATGATCCATGTCAAATCTTGTCTGCAGTTTTATAAAATGTATCTTAAATTTGATATTTTTTGAAGGGGGTATTAAAAGTACAACTACTCCTTATGACAGGCTTTTTAAAAAGATTTTATTTGTATTTTAACTTGAAGAGTGAAAAACAGAAGCAAAAATAAATAGAAAAAAATTACATAAACAGGGTAACATACAATAATACATATGTTAACAGATTTTCAAAATATGGATAGCTAATTATATATATATATTTATTTATTTTTAAATAAAATAATCTGCAGATCAGCAGTCCACAATAGAAGTGGGTTATCCACAGAAGTTGTTGACTTGAGCCATTCACAGCTCACTATATTAATATGACTTTATATGCCTCCATTTTTATACGTTTCTGCTGGATGGTTAAGACCAAGTTAAAACAAGATATGACAGGCTTTGATCCCTCAGTTGTGTAAGCGTGTGCTAGCTGCTTGTCCTGTTCCTACTTGTATCATTTTTAGTATGATGTTCATATAGGAGCTAGAGTGTTTCCTTTAAAATGTAAATTCTTCAAGACCAGCCTGAGCTACAAAGTGAGCTTAAGGCCAGCCTGAACTGCATAGTGAGACCCTGTCAAAAAGACAAAATAAAATAAAATTTAAATTCTATGATGTTTTTTTCTGTCCTTTAACCTCCAGTATTTTCCCATCAGTTTTAGAATGAGGTCTACAGACTTTAACAGGGCCCAAAATACTAGACATGATTTGGCTACTGGTTGTATCGCACCATTTTGCCCTGCACTCTTTCTTGCCTTTCAGTTATGCTGGCATTCTTGCCTTTATTAGACTATATCGAGCTTTCTCCCCACCTCAGCTCCTTCATAATTGCTACTGTCTCGCCCTTGAATGCTCTCCCACTAGATAGCTAGCTGTGTGATTTGCCCCTTTGTTTCTTTTAAGCTTTTCTTCAGATATCTTGTCTTCAGAAGTATCTTTCATGATCACATTTCCAAAAATAACAGCTCCCATTACTTTCTAGCTTCTTGTCCATCATATATTCTCAATTTATGTATTGTTTACCTGAAATATGTTTACATTTCGACTAACTCCTCCAATAGAGTGTATATTCCATGAGGCAGTAACTTCTGTTTGCTTTATCCTTAACATTTTTTTTTTTTTTTTTTTTGTCTTTTTTTGAGACAGGGTCTCACTGTGCAGTTCAGGCTGGCCTTAAGCTCACTTTGTAGCTCAGGCTGGTCTCGAACTCACAACAATCCTCCTGCCTCAGCCTCCCTAGTGCTGGGATTACAGGCATGCACCACCATGCCCGGCTTATCCTTAACATTTAGAATAGGGCTGGCAAGATAGCTCAGCGGTCTAGAGCGCCTCCCAGGGACCGCGGTTCGAGCCCCAGCACCACATGCCATGCCAGCCCCTCCCCGCAGGGCCGGCTGAGCTCACACCCCACCCCCGCGAAAAAAGAATCTGTGATGTGTAGCGAGACACTGTAATAAATAAAGGAATTTAAAAAAAAAAAAAACATTTAGAATAGTGCCTGGGAGGGTGCTGGGGAGATGACTTAGTAGAATAAGCACTTGCCTGGCAAGGGCCTGAGTTCAATTCCTGGTTCTGAAAAAAAAGAGGGAGAGAGAGAATAATGCTTGGTATACAGTACAGCAGGCCCTTAAATATGTCTTATTGATGATACCTTCTTGGTAATTGCTACTGTAGTTGTCTGTCTGTTCTTCTAGCAGATAGGTTGCCAGCTGTTTTCTCTAACTACAAGGGTGATTTTTTAAAAAGTTCTGACTTCTAATATTGAGCTGTTGGCCAGTGTTCTGCTTGTTAATGAAAGCAGAGTCTGATGCAGTCATGAACCTAATCAGAAGTTTCAGAAGCTTACTGTATAGATGAGACTTTGTGGTCGATATCCTAGAAGGCCACTGTCAAGGGAAAGAAGTCTAGACCTCTTGGTGCTCTCTTTTCATTTACAGAAATCACAGATGAAGACAACAGCATAGCTGCTATGTACCAGGCTGTTGGTGAATTGCCCCAGGCCAACAGAGACACATTAGCCTTCCTCATGATTCACTTGCAGAGGTGAGTACAGTAGAAACTTGTTCTGAGAGTTAGGGAATTGTCTAAGGAGAAGACAGTGTAGGATAGGTATTAATGAATGTGAGAGGTGAATTGTTTTCCTGTAGAACTTGTATTTGGTATGCATATAAGTGGAGGAGTTGGTCTTTAATATAATACTCTTTTGCGTAGAGTGGCTCAGAGTCCAAGCACAAAAATGGATATTCCCAATCTGGCTAAAGTATTTGGCCCTACTATAGTCGCCCATGCTGTGCCCAATCCTGATCCGATGACAATGCTACAGGACATTAAACGCCAACCCAAGGTAGGGGTGTGTGTGAGTGAACTTGAGCAGTATGGTAACATGAAAGCATGATGAAAAATCCTTGAGCTTTGGAAGTTTACAAATATGTTTGGTGTTGTTTAGGTGGTAGAGCGCCTGCTTTTACTGCCCCTGGAATACTGGAGTCAATTCATGATTGTGGAACAGGAGAACATTGATGCCCTGCATGTCATTGAAAATACAAATGCATTTTCAACGCCACAGACACCAGATAATAAAGGTCAGGCTTAAGTTGTGCTTCTTTGGGACCTTGTCTCTATCTAGTTTTGTTTATATACTGTATTCTTTCCCTTCTCTTTGCTATAGTACTGTTTAAAATTCATACTCCTCAGTAACAGTTAAATTTATTACAAAAATTCCAACGTTAAAGGAAAATTTATGTCACCATCTTAATTTTTTCCCCTTGTATTCCTTTATTTATATGGATGTATTATTTTGTTTTTATTTTTGGTTTTACTGACAATTGAAAGCAGAGCCTCATGTATTTTAGGAAACCAGCCTACCACTAAGCTATATCCTCAACCCCTGAATTTATATCTGTAATGTAGATAATAGTAATTTACACATAATTTGTTCTTATTTTACTTGCCAATGTTATGAGAATTATTTTTCTGTTACTATAAGATCTTTTTAAGTTTATGTGGTACTGGGGATTGAACCTAGGACCACACTTATGCTAGGTAAGTGCTCTACTACTGAACTGTATCTCCAGCCTGCTGCTGTCTTTCCCTTTTCCTTTTTCCATCTTCCTTTTTTTTTTAAAAGCTTTGAGACAGGATAACACTTACCTTACCTGGCCTCAAAATTGTGATCTTTTTACTTCAGTCTTCTGAGTATGTGGAATTATAGGAATGCATCTACTACTATGTAATCTTAGTGTTTTTATAGTTGTAAATAAGTTACTTAAGTGTTCTATTAGGTATTGACATTATCTTTCAATTTTTTTTTTTTTTTTTTTTGAGGAACTGGGGATTTAACTCAGGCCTTTGAGCTTGCCAGGGAAGCACTTATTCCACTGAGCCATCTCCCTGGCCCCTATCTTTCAATTTTTCATGATTAAAAATAATGCTATAGCCAACATTAGATAGATATACCCCAGTAATAAACTTGCAAGAATGCGAATCAGCTAAATTAAAAGACTTATTAACACATTCACAAATGTCTCACTGCCAGGTGGCTTGAACCACCAGTGGTACATGCATGTCTATCCCATATATGAATGTACCACTTCTACCAACAGTGGTAAAGGCTTCCGGATGGGGCACTCATGCATGCACCACCAGTCATTCAAAATGGTGAGAATATATTAATATCTATATGTTTCTTCTTTTTTTTTAAATGTATTTAGTACAGGGTCTACAGGGTCTCATTAAACAGATTGGACTTGTAGTGATCCTGTTTTCAGCCTCCCAAATGCTGGGATTACAGGAGCATGCTACCACACCCAGTCTTAATTTCAGTCTCAGCATGCCCTGGGGAAGGGCCTGGCACAGCACGCCGGGGATTCCCTGCATCTGCATCTGCCTGATCAGGTTCTGTAATCTACTGAGCTATTTGGCAGAGGCCCTTCAGCAGGCTGGTTCCCTCTTTGTTTCTTGATATAATTTTTATGTATTTGGTACAGGGTCTCTCTAGGAAACCCAGACTTGTGATCCTCCTGTTTTGAGCCTCTCCATTGCTGGGATTATAGGTGTGAGCCACCGTGCCCAAACCTGCCCCGAGGGCAGGGCCAGTGTGGCATGCAGCACAGGGAATCAAACCCTGGTCTCTGCACTTGCCTGAGGCAGGTGCTTAGTCTGCTGAGCTATCTTGCTGGCCCACCAACTTGATTACTTCAAAAGCTTTTTGCCTATGTTGTCACCAATAGTTTGTAGGAATCAGGTAGTTTCATCCCAACTTCACTGGCATTGGAGACCCATATTTTTCATTACTGCAAGTTCATTTTACAGGAAGCATATTATTTTTCCTAGTATAAAATTAAATGTTCAGATGTTGGGTATGTGAAGTTTGGTTTTGGAAGGTGGTATTAAACAACTCATTTGAAGATATTATGCAATACAACAACCATTGTTGAATTCCTATTATTTTGTTTACTGAAATTCTGTATCATTTTTAATTTTTTTTCTACTATTTTTTATTTTAAAAAAACCAGAGGGATGGTGAGATAGCTCAGTGGACTAAGCACCTAGCACTCAGTGGACTAGGCAAGTGCAGGGCCCAGGGTTCATTCCCTGGCACCACATGCCACTCCAGCCCCACTCCCCTGGGCATACTGAGCCAGCAATAGAGTCCACTGGCTCATAACTATAGGCTACATAGTGAGTTCAAGGCTGGCATGGACTGCATAATGAGATCCTATCTCATAAAAATAAAAGAAGACAAACACTGGTCATCTTTAAAGGTAATTCCCTCACCTTCTTTTAAAAAGTATGTCTGAACTTTGTTTGAAGTGAGCTTCCTCGGGCCTGTGACCACTCCTGAACACCAGCTTCTCAAGACTCCTTCTTCAAGCTCCCTGTCACAGAGAGTTCACTCCATCCTCTCTAGGAACACACCCAGGTATGGGAAATTGGCTTTTTCAGAATAACATTTATTACTTCCTTAGACTTCTTTCCTAGCATATCAGAAGTTTATTGTAAGAAAAACCAGTCTGGATCTTAGGCTGGCAACAAGACTTAACAGAGAAACTTGGAGCCACAGGTCCCTTTCTTTAAAAGGGGTCTAAAGGTCTTTACTACGTCTCCTTTCTCATTTGAAGTAAATAAGAATGCCTCAAAATATTACCTAGGATTTTCTACTTTTAGTCAATTATTTCTAATAGCATAATTTTTTTTTTTCAATAATTTTTTATAGTATGCTTTCCCAGTTTCCTTTTTCTTTTTTAGGTTTGGGAGCAAAACCAAGTCTGCCACCAACTTAGGGCGACAAGGCAAGTTTTTTGCTTCTCCGTTGCTCAAGTGAAGTCATATCTGCATATTATTTCCCAGCATTTACCAACTGCAAGAAGGGGCACACCTGTACTCTGCTCTGCAGCCTTCTGTACTCATTACTACTTTTAGCATTCTCCAGGCCTTTAATCAAGTTTAATTGTGCATGAGGGTTTTATTAAAACTATATAATATATCTCCCTTTCTTTCTCCTCCAGTAATGTAACATCAGCATCTTGTGCTGGTTGTCATTTGGAGCTTTTAGATTGGAGATCTTTACATGAATAGAGAAGTAATATGGAATTTGTTCTGAATCTTTTGGAGGTGCTGCCAGTAGAAAAGCCAAAGTGCTGCCAGTAGAATGACTTTTGACTTGTGTCACTGAGAACTAATTTTCATGAGACAATGACAAATTCTTCTATGGTAAGACTGACTTGTCTCAGAGTGGGAAGTGGGAAGGCAGGGTAAAGAAGGAATTTAAGAGTGGATTAGTATGGCTCCTTGTAGGAGACACTTCCTGGTCCTCGTCTCAGTCCAAGAAACCAAAATTTGTAATCCTAAAGTTACGTTATTGGAATCCCATCAAGTTGATTCCAATCTACCACTTTCCATACAGCCCACAGCAAAAATGAGGACACTAAATTATATTTTTAATCATCGGGGAGTCAAGGGGCTCTAAGTCCTGCCATGACATGGCTTTCCGGAACCAAGAGAGTGACCCAGGGCCTCACCCGGTTTTTATTCAGTGAGGGAGTGGCTTGAGGATTGACTGAGAATTGTGGGAAGTAGGTGACTACTGTGAGCTGAGCTAGGTGGGTGTCCTACATTTACCTCTGCCATATGCAGAGAGAGTAATCTGCATTATATAGAATTTAATGTTTTGGGAAGTCTAGGGCTTCAACTTTGATGTAGTCTTTCAAGCCCCAGGAAGTCATAGCCTCTATCTTGAGGCTGATCCCAGCTGGCAGCGTGGAGCATTAGCTCTACCATCCTGTTTCCACCCGGCTCACGTTAAGGAGCAGCAGGCTTACCAGGGAAACACACATGCCACCTTCAAAGACTATCACCAGCACCTCAGCTAGACCAATACACATTGCTTAAGGCCAATTGAAGGATAAACACAAGTCCTAGCCAGCTCTGTACATAACAATATGAGGAAATAGGATCAGACTCAGTCAAAATGGAGACAGTCGCTTTTCTTTCAAGGGGAGCTGCTCAGGTGGTCCCCCACAGCTCCTCCTTAGAACTTGGAATGTCCTTCCTGTGATGGACTGAGCTATAATGTGGAGCCTTCATAAAAATGAGATAAGTGGAGAACAGAACTAGTGCTGGGAATCTGCTTACCTTTAATTTGGTTTGATTAGGTCTTAATAGTGTAAAGGGGTACAACCTTATAAACATGATACTACAACTAGTGTTTAATCTCTAATGGACCTCTGCCTGGACTTTTGGGTTGATTGAGGTCAGAGCCATTTTATTCTTAAAATTTGAATTCATTCTGATTGACCTCCCACTCATTTCCAGTGGAGCCCTGTTTCTATGTCAGCATGTTGTCTGCATGGCATCTCACTAATAATTAACAGCTGAAAAGGAAGATTATCAGTATTTTATGTGGCAATAAAAGTCAGTCAAGATAAAAGGGGGGGGGTCAGGGTTATAGCTCAGTGTTGCAGCACCTACCTGGCAAGGTGAACTTGTTAGTTCAGTTTCTGGTTTAAAAAAAAAAAAGTTGTTTTTGTCTTTGCACTTTGGATGCTGAAATTTTTCTATGAAACATAGCTATAGCTACATATATGTGGATATCTTCTGTTTGAATTATTCCCAGTATCTGTAAAGATGGTTTTATTACATAACGTATTTCTAACTCATATTAACCCTGTCTATAAGACACTTATTTAGAATAATATTTTGGGAAAAGTAAATACATAGCTTTTTCAAAATGAACATGAAATTGGTTTTCTTGTCCTCGACAGTAACTTTCAAAGTATTTTGAGTCTATTGTTCATCTCTATTTCCTGCTCCATGGACCCACTGCAACCTTACTACCTTCAGGAGTATGATTCTCTTTTTTTTCATTTATTTCTTTTTTTTTTTTTTTTTTTTGTCTTTTTGAGACAGGGTCTCACTGTGCAATTCAGGCTGGCCTTAAGCTCACTTTGTAGCTCAGGCTGGTCTCGAACTCACAACAATCCTCCTGCCTCAGCCTCCCAAGTGCTGGGATTACAGGCATGCGCCACCACGCCCGGCTTTCATTTATTTCTCTGTCCATATTGAAGTCCTAGATTTGTCCTATGACCATTATCCTATTGTTTGAAGAAAGTACTTTAAACAAAAAACAAACTTTAAACTTAGTCTTTGGAGACCAGAATGCTGCAGATTAAAAAAGAAAAGAATTGCTGCTGGCTGGCTGGTTGCCTGGAACATCCTTCACTGCTGGAAGTGACTCTGGAGTGAGCTTCGATGATTAACTAAGGGCACCTGCACTTGGAACTCTGAAGCTGATGAACAGAATGTATCTGAGATTGAACGTAAACAGTTGCAGGCTTAATATGTAGCTGTGGAGAGAGGAGGCAACCTACTGGCTTTTTTCCCAGGAGGGGGCAGCTGTCACAGCAGGGCCCATCTGCCTCAGCAAATTGACAGAGGATGGGTCTCACTGCCCCATACCCTCCCTCACATGCATCCTGCTAGGCTTTATTTTTTAAACTTTGTCCTCAATGCTACATCTTTTCCTGTGTCTTTGCAAGCCTCAAATTGGCTTGTGTCCATATTTGTATCTCCCTAAGGTGCGTTTGAAGTCACTAATGTAGAAGAAGTAAATGGATTGTGTGCATTAGTTAGGGCAAGACTACCCTACACAGGAATTGATGGCCCATTAATGAGAAGGGAAATGGTCCTGTGTGCCACTGTTGGCAGCCAGTTGCTTATTTGGGGGTCTACTCTGAGAGACCTTAGCCATGAAAATAATTTTGTTATTAGCAAGGGGGGATATGCACCTTTTTTCAATTTTAATAGTACTTCATATGGAACAGCTTGATTTCAAGGGCTTTCTTAATTAAATTAGTTTTCTCCAATGTGAGATTTGTGGAAAGGGGTGCTTTGTGGTGGCAGTTCCCTCACCTCTTGTTCTTGTAACACTGTCACTCCACTTTTGATGTACTTTATTATTTTACTTGCTAATAATGGCAGTGTAAAATCTTAATGCAAGCTGAGAATACAGCTCAGTGACACAGCACTTGCCTGGCTAGTGCAAGGTTTATCCTGAGGTTTGATTCGCTGTCAAAAAAAAAAAAAAGATTCTTAGTGTTTACCTCCATTTTCCTCAATCTATGTAATGCTCCTAAATTTGATGTTTATATAACAAGGCAAGTATCATATGGTTTGATTCAGCAGCAACAATTTGTGTTTATTACTGAGTGTTGTAACAGTTTTTCCTAATGTAGGTGAATGTATTGGGACTAGAGGTAATCCTGTAATCCCAGCTATTTAGGAACATGAGGTGGGAGGTTGTAAATTCTAGGCCAGCCTAGGAAATTTAAAGAATTAGCAAAGTCCTGTCTTAGAATGAAAAACAAAGGGCTGGGGATATAGTTCAGGGCAGAGGCACACAGATCAGAGGGACTGAGGCTATAGCTCAGTGCTCCCTGGGTTCAACGCCCATTACTGAAAGGGGGTGGGAGTGGGAGAAGAAGAAAAGAGGAGTCTGAGCATGGGCCAGTGAGATAGCTCAGCAGACTAAGCGCCTGCTTAGGCAAGCGCAGGGATCATAGTTTAATCTCAAACACCACATATGCTGCACAGGCCCATCATGGACCCGGTGTGGTGGTGCACACCTGTAAACCCAGTGCTGGGGAGGCTGAAAACAGGAGGATCACTGCGAGTCAGAGCTACCACATAGTGAGACCCTGTACTAAATACATAGTCTGGCCATCATAGGTGGCGCGCACCTGTAATCCCAGCACTCAAGAGGAAGATTTCTGGGGGATTTAAGGCCAGCCTGAGTTACATAGTGAAACCTTATCAAAAAAGAAAAAAGAAAAAAGAGGATGAATTCTTCATTGAATGTAGTAATAGAAAACCAGAAAGGATCTGAGTTTTGATCAGAGGATATTAGGTTGTACAGTTAATTTACTAGGACATAAATGTCATTTTATGTGACAGTGAAAGGATTTTGCATTTTTAAATTCTTGCTTAAATTATTGGGCAGCACAAAAATGGCATGGAGAAATGAGAGCAGGAAGAAAAAAAAGTTTGTTTTTTCCTTTATGAAATATTCAGAATAAATTTTGATTAATTTTATAATTGCCCAGTGTGGTGGTACATGCCTGTAATCCCACCAAGAGGCTGAGGCAGGAGATCACTGAATTTGAAGTCAACTTTCTGGGCTACGTAGGGAATTTAAGGCCAACCCGAACTACATAGCAAGAATCTTTTCCAAAAGAACAAAAAACAACAGGTATAGTGATATATATCTATAATCCCAGCTCTGAGGCAGGGAGGATCATCACAAGTTCAGTTTAGACTACACAATGAGACCCAGTAAAAACAGTTTATAGTGAACAGTTAAAATATTTATGGACATTTAGTATACTAAGTTGTATAAACAGTACCAAAGCTGAGTGGTAGTACAGAAATGTCAACTTGCCAGTAAATGTGAAAGATGAATGAACAGGGCCTAAAACCTGAATAATACTTATGCATTCCAGGGCTGGGGAATAAGCGCTTCTATGACAAGCTCAAGAGCCTGAGTTCAATCCCCAGTTCTGCTAAATAAACAAACCAAACAAATAAAGTACAAAATTCATTAAAAAAAATTACTTATGAGTCCCTATGCACAAAAATTCCCTGATCTTTTTCTTTTTTTTTCTGGAACCAGGGATTCAACTCAGGCCCTTGCACTTGCCAAGGAAGTGCTTATTCCACTGAGCCATGTCCTCAGCCCTAAAATTCCCTGATCTTTAAGGATTTCGTTCACTGTAATTGACAACTGGGCTGTATTTCCTGACACTGACCCTCTACTCCAAAAGCATTAACTTCTACTATGTGATATGATGAAATATATGGTAAATGATTTTTTTTTTTTTTTTTTTTTTGAGACTGTCTATTCGTTTTAGGATGACCTTGAGCTCACTTTATAGCCCAGGCTGGTCTCAAACTTGAAATGATCCTCCTGCCTCAGCCTCCCAAGTGCTGGGATTACAGGCATGCACCACCATGCTGGGCTTGGTAAATGAGTTTTTAAAAATTACAGTAAAAGTATCTTGCCATTCTCTCTTTTACTTTGCATGTTCCTGAAGCAGTGCTGGAACTCATTTTTCATGAATGTCTTTAGTTGTGCTGGTGTGGCTGCTTTGATTTGTTTAGTCAATTTAAAAGTTTTACTTTTTTTGGTCATTTTGACTTATGGGAAGAAATGGAAGCCATATAGTACTGGATTTGGTGTATAAAGTAAATGAGGATACCATGTTTTATAAGCCTGCCTTGGCAGCACCTTCTACCACTCTTTTTTTTGGCAGAACCAGGGATTGAACTCAGACCCTTGCACTTGCCAAGGAAGCACTTACTCTACTGTGCCATCTCCCCAGCCTACCACACTCTTGGTCGTACCTCGTGAGGATCTGAAAGAGGACCTCCAGAATGCTTCAGAAAGTGGCAAATAGTGGCATAAGTGTGTTTAAATTGAGGGGGAATATTGTGAGGGATTGATGCCAATGTGTTTAAAACATTTTAACATTTAGTCTGTTTTCATCATACTTCATATGCCTGAAAAGCTCCTCAGGACAAGAGTTCATATTTCCCACTGGGACACACTGTGTGGGAAATGGTAAACAGATACTGATGCAGCTGGGCTTCTGCAGCCACTGACTGTAACACCTGTAGGAAGTGGTCCTTTGCTCACCTCAGAGTGGGTAGAGGTGCAGGAAGCATGAGGATGCTTGCATTTGGGTATGTGGTTGAATGGTGAAGTTGGCGTCCTCTGAGGAAGCTGCTCCCCCAAGCACATTGCTCACTTCTTTTGGCTCTGGATACCTCTGGCTCACTCTTTTCTACTTCTTTTTTGTCTTTTTGAGTCAGGGTCTCACTATGCAGTTCAGGCTGGCCTTAAGCTCACTTTGTAGCTCAGGCTGGTCTTGAACTCACAACAATCCTCCTGCCTCAGCCTCCCAAGTGCTGGGGTTACAGGCCTGCGCCACCACACCCAGCTTGGCTCACTCTCTTGTGAGTGATCTGCACATAAGGCAGGTTCTTCCCATGAACAGCCTATTCCTGCAGCTGGGGCCAAAGCAGAATCACTCTCTGTCTTGTTGATTGTTCTATGTAGAGCAATCATCAATATTGTTCAGGTAGGGGATACTTAAAAGCTTCAGGTAGAGGATACTTATGTTTGTACTCCATCCTCAGAAGATACATTCTAAGTCCCTCAGTAGAACCTGAAACCATAGGTAATATGAACCTTACATATCCTGTTTTTTTTTTTTTTTTTTTTTTTTGTATATATATTTCCAAGATAGATTTTAATTTATAAATAAATCACAGTAAGGAAATAATGAGTATAGTGTCTTTTTTTTTTCCTTTTGAGACAGGGTCTTGCTATGTAGCTCAGGCCTTGTACTCACTACATAGCCCAGGCTGGTTTCTTGCAGTGATTCTTCCTGAGCCTCTTGAGTGCTGGGATTATAGGCATGTGTCCCCATGTCTAACTCGCCTTTTCTTTTTTTTTTTTTTTCCTGAAGTACTGGGGATTGAACTCAGGGCCTTATTCTACTGAGCTATCTCCCCAGCCACCTTTTCATTTAAAGGTAAAGTTTTATAGCATTGACAAATTGTCAGCATGATTACTTCTTCATTTTGTGGCCATTATAAGTAATGTAAGGGTCACTGGCAAACAAGCTCTGTGACATTGTGACAGGCTGTCTGATGATTAAATGACTAACAGCACATACAGTGTGAATATGCTGGACAAAGTAAGTGATTCATGTTCCAGGCAGAGCAGAACAGAGCGGCATTACTTAAAATGGTACACAATTTAAAACTTAACAATTTTTACATCTAAAATTTTCCGTTTGTTACTTTTGGATCATGGCTGACTGAGTAACTGAAAGTATGAAAAGAAAAATCACAGAGGAGGGACCTACTATATTCACATGTTGTAAACATAACCACATGCTTTTTTTTTTTTTTTTTTTTGTGAGGTTCTTCCTATGTAGCTGGTCTCACTTTCAGCAGTCCTCCTGCTTTAGCCTCCCAAGTGCCAGGATTACAGGTGTATACCATCACACCCAGCCCATATGCATTATTCTACACATACAGTATATGACTTTCTATTGGAAAAGTGTTTAGGGGATGTAGTGTTCTAGGTGGTATGCTGAATGTTTTTCTTAATTGTCCCTTACCATTCCTAGGATTCTCAGTGTGAACAGAGATAGCTGTTGTGGAAGTCCAGGATTGAAAAGCAAAGGTGGCACAGAGTTCAGGGTCTAAGACAGCAGTTAATAAGTAGATTTTCAGTCAGTGTGCTTTGCTATGATCTTGGGGATGACTCAGGTGTTAGCCACTGGAGCAAAAAGCTTTGAAAGCATGCAGAGTTGGAGCATGTTAGCATTGTGCTTTTAGTGTAAACAAGGTTTGGGGAATGGCCACTCAGCCTAAGAACTTAGGGCAATTTTTAAAATATTCTTCCTGAAGCTGCTATATTTTATAAATAAATGAAGGTGCCAGGCCAGAAGGTCCTTAACTTATGTAATATATTAGAACCTGGTTCTCAGAACTGTATTCATGAATTCAGGTGAAAGGCAGTTCGATGTCACCAGGAATAACCTTGTAGCGGGCAAGAGCTTTGTCCTCTGCACTTACTTGGGATGGGCAAGGAGGCAACTTTTCAAGGACACATAGTTGGAAGCAGGAATTTTCCTTTTTATCCATCTCCCTCCAGAAATCTTGCCAGGCTTCATTGTTTTTATACAGTGATATTCTCATATCTCATACAACAGGGCACCATCTGTGCGCTAGATTCAGACACAGATGAATGGATATTTAAACTTCTAATAAAGCACTTTCCACTTAACATATCTTTGGTCACCACTGATGATGGAATTAAGGACTGATTCTCCATAAAACCTCTAGGAAATTTCATATGGTGGTTTGTCATATCCAGAGTACTATCATTTATCACTTTCTTGATCTTGCCTGGCCTCAAGTTATCCCCATTATATTCAGAGTGGTGATTTGGCACAATCTAGTGTATAGTTTACCTGAGGTTAGAACCTAACCATTCCAGTACTCAGTCTAGAGGTGAGCCATGGCTCTTGCTATTTCAGACTTACTAGCATTATGGAGCCTGTTAATAATGTAACATTAGGCATTAAAGGCTATAGAAACCTTCCCTTAGGTGGTGTTATTTTTATCCCATCTTTTCTATGAAGTGAGCAAATATACAATGAGCAAAGCTATAGAGAAGGACAGTCATGTACATTTCAGGAGTTTTCATTGTCAGAGCTTCTATAAGTCACACCTAACTTAAAGCCGAGATGTCCATGCAGTTATGAATTCTCAGTAGGAGACCAGAAGGAGCAGGAAGGTATACTCTGCTGGGGACAATTTCCTAATGCTTAGGATTGGCTGGTAGCCTGGAAGACTCAGTTTGGTGATCCCAAGGTATCTTCTGTGTGGAAGGAGGAGGATAAACTGGGCTGAACACCCGAGGTTTTCTCCTGCTGGGAAGCAGTTCCCAGGACACCCATGGAAGGCCTGTGGTCTCTGAGGCACAACACTGAAGATAGGCAAATCTGTGAGCCAAGCCATCGGCCCACTTCAAGGAACATGTCAGTGGATTAGCTTGTTGCTTCCCTTGAGTGGCATTAGCTCTCATCCTGTCTCATGTTCACCATATGGCTTTGAGTAAGAAGTCTTCAAGTGATCTTTCTTCAGCAACCTGCTCTGTGCAGGGCTTTCTGAGGGCTGCTCGGCTTTCTCCCTCATCAACCCTCAGGCTCTGCGCTCTCCAAGAAGCTATAGGTAGTTTGTTGTGTCCACACATACACATACCTGGGATCAGAAGAGTACATTAGATGTCACAAGGGGGGCAGGATCAGCTTAAAGAATTAGTCTGGGTGGTTAATGGCCTGAAATCTTTTGTTGTCAAAACTAACAAATGGCTCTGGGTGAGTTTTTAAAATGGAGTACCTCCCACCACTCTCTGCCATGACACAGAAAGCACTTTGTGCTGGGAGATAGTCTGTCCAGATTGTAGTAGCAAGAAAGACATAAGAGAGCTGGGAGTTTTTTCCTTATTGGAAAGTAAAATCTTAGGTGAAGGTGCTTAAACGAACCACTTCCCCTCCTCCCAAGGAGCTGGCTGCCTTCTCCTCCTGGGTTGATATGAATTGGCCAGGGATAAATGCCCGATGCTTCTGGACAGCATCCAGCCCCTTGGCATAGCAGCCACCCTGGAGATACAGCTGCTGGCATTAAAAGGCTAAGCCCTTTCCAGCTGCTTTGCTTTAATGGGTACAGCCTGTAGTCGGCAGCTTTACAGAGCTGTCTTAGCCCTATTAGGGGGAAATGACTAGTCTCTGCTCTTCTCATGGCACCACTCTGGAGGCACTGGGGAAGACAACCACAGGGGTGGGAAGTGGTTGGGCAGTGGTGTTGGAGTGCTAGGCTATTATCTCCTTAAAATTGAGGTCCCAGCTTGGCATGGTTTGTACTTTTGTTTTGCCTCCATCATGAAAGTGGGATTCTCTTCAGGGAACCTCTTGGCCCTAAGAAAGAGATGTTCATGAGGAGGCATACCCTGAGTTCCTCAGAGCTGACATAGAGCACATGTATGGAGTCAAGAGCTGGTGAGGGCAATGGCAACCTTCCCTTGAGAGTAGGAAGATTTGAGGCAGCCTTCCCAAATGGTTCCATTTTTCTCTTTTGATTATATCTGAATTTAAAGAGCCAAGATTGGAAGGAGGAATACTTTTCAATAATTGTATGTTTTAAAGATAATATTGTTAATATCTCTTGAGACTTCGGACATCTTATAATCAATAGTTCTTACAAATGTAACACAGTGGCAGGCTTGGTGGTACATACCTATAATCCCTGCACTTGAGAGGGATCACAAGTTCAAGGCCAGTCTGGGCTATATGGTAGCTCAAGGCCAGTCTAAGCTATATATCAAGGCACTGTCTCAAAAACCAAACACTTAAAATGTAATGTTAATGATTCTTTGAAGGTAGAGATGTATCTTGTTACAGCCAGTGTCATTTGGATTGGAAGTGTTAGAAATGTACAGGCCAGACAACCTGCTATTTTGCTGTGATCGAACAGGGAGCTCCAGTGGTAGACCATGTTTTATATTTTTTGTTTTTGATTTTGCTATTTTTGTCTTTTTGAGACAGAGTCTTGTTATGCAGTTCAGGCTGTCCTTGAGCTTGTTTTGTAGCCCGGGCTGGTATTTGTGTGTGTGTGTGTGTGTGGAACAAAATACATTTTATTTTAATTATACTAGCAGAGTCCTGAACTCAAAACAGTCCTCCTGCCTTAGCTTCCAGGACTATAGGCAAATGCTACCACACCCAGCTAAGACCCTAAATTTAATTCCCAGCACCAAAGAACAAAACTACAAAAGCAACAACAAAAAGCCAGGGAGTTCCTTGGTCTGAAGGGAGCTGCTATAGGAAAGCAGAGAAACTAAGACTCAACCTGTACACCTAGCAGAAAGAAGCAGACAAGCAATGTACAGCACAGGATTAAGATCTGTTCCAGTTATGACCCCCAGAGCCAAAACATGTGACCCCTGAATCAGGAAACAGTACAGCCCAGGGATTTCAGGATACTTTAATAGAAAAGAGGCTAGGGGTGTTAAGTGTTCTGTTTGGCTATCAAGTTGGGAGTGTTTGTTGCAATTTTTGTCCAGTTTGGTCACCAAATCCAGAATCAGGAAAATTCTTCTTCCCTTAAATGTGGATTTGAGCAGCAACAAAAAAAGGAAGTCTAGCTGATAAAGTTAGTGGAATTGTTGTCTGACATTAATAAGTATAATTTGGGGCCAACCTGATAGCTCAGCTGACTAAAGTACCTGCTTAGGGCAGAGCTCAGTAGCTGGGGTTTGATCCTATGGGTTGCACTGAGATGGGAAAGAAGGCAATTGAGGCTGAGTGTGGTGGCACGCCCCTGTAATCCCAGCACTTGGGAGGCTGGAAACAGGAGAATCACTACAAGTCCAATCTATGTAGTGAGACCCTGTAGATCCTGTAGACCCAGTCCTAAATACAGGGAAAATAAATAGTATAATTTAGTTAGAGGAGGCTTTCCTGTCCACAGTGACAGGTGCTCAATGATGGAGCAGACCTGGGTGAAGAGTGTGGGAGCTTGGAGGGAGGGAGCTGGAGATGGAAAGCCTCCTGGAGCCTGCATGGTGGTGCATGCCTGATTCCAGCATTTGGGAGGCTGAGCAGGAGGGTTGCTCCACATTTGAAGCCAGTGTGGACTACACAGTGGGAACCCCACCTCAAAAATCCTTAGGATTCATGACATGAAACTAGAGTTAGGCATGAAGAGGTCAGCCAGAGAGGGACCAGGAGTCCATTGCCAGGCCCATTCCCCACATCCCACCTGTTGCTCTAGAATTGGGCACCCTTGATTCTGGCCTCTTCTCTGACCATGGGCTGGGCTCAGGCTTGGTTGGGTCTTTTTCCATCTGTTCAGGGCCCTGGAGTGTGAGTTCTTGGCCTCTCCCTGTGGCTTTGGCAGTCACTGCCCTTTCATCTACCTTAATTAGGCTATGAAGCATTGTTTTTCATTTCCCCCTTTTCTGCCCATTAACTACAGCCTATTAGTGCCATTGGACTCTTGTAATCCCTTATCAGTGACTATGTCTGGCCTCTGCAGCTTTTGCTAAATGTGTGACTGCACCTTAGTGTGGCTCACCCTGGCAAGTGATTGCAGATCTTGGCTGGCCTGACCCCCTGCTACAGCTGCCCTAAGTGGTCACAGATAGACCAGATGCTTCATCTTGATTAGCTCTTAACTTGTCTACCCCCCATCTTCCCCTCTAACATTGTTTGCACCTGGCACTAAGCTATAGGTTAAAAAATTTCTCTTACTGTGGAGCTCTTCTCCTTGGGCTTATTCTCTGCATTCCCTGGTCCTGCACTGGTGGCACAGAGAACAGAACAGTGATGTGGGGCCAGAGGGACTGGAGTGAATCCCTCTCCTAATGGATGAAGTCTCCTGTCAAAACCTTCACCAGCTGGTTGTACATGCCTTAACTATTATATGGTCACAGAGGCTTTGGTCTGTGCTACACTTAACCCTCAGCTTTGATGTCAGCTCCCTTTTTGTCTACTTAGCTTTTGTATGGAATTACAAATTCTCATTGCCCTGTTTTGTTTTGTTTGGTGGTACTAGGGATTGAACTCAGGACCTTGCACTTGCCAGGCAAGCACTTCACTGAGCTATCTCCTCAGTCCTTTAAGGATTTTTTTTTTGAGGTCGGGGGTTGGCTCTGGTAAGGCCCCCCAGAATCACGGTCCCCTATGCCTGACCTGAAAGCCCTGGGTTTTTTGTTTGTTTGTTTTTGTTTTTGAGGAGAACCAGGGATTGAACTCAGGCCCTTGCACTTGCCAGGGAAGTGCTTATTGCACTGACCCATCTTCCGGCCCCCTGGTTTTTTGTTTTTTGTTATTTTTTTCACCTATATACCATCCTACCCAGCTTCCCTTTACCCTCACTCCTTGAAACTCCTCTAAACTAATTCCCTAGTTCTGATCACTCCATTCTACTTCCCTGCTCTGAGAAAGTCCTTATGTCTCTATGTATGATTCTTCAGTTTTCTTTCCCCTGGGATTCCACTTGCCCATCCTGCTTCCTATTGCATGCACGCACGCACCATTGCTAAGCCGGGGATAGGAAAGCATGTGATGCCTTCTTTAGCAATAGCCCTGGCCCTGAGTGAAGCTGCAGGGAAAACAGCCTTGCTCATGGTAGATGAAATGGATTCTATCATGATGATGAAGATATAACTAGCTATCAGTGATTGAAAACAGTCATGTGTCAGGCATAGTGCTGAACATGTGTCATTCTTCCTGTGGCCTCTTAACTCTCCATTTTCTGGATGAAGAAAGTGAGGCCCAGGATCCTCAAGCAACTTGCTCAGGGCACACATCTTTTAAGTGCCTGAGCCCAGGCATTTAAGCCCCATCAACCTCTACTATATGTTTATGTGGTCTTTTAATTTCAATGGCACAAGGGCCAGCCAAATAGCTCAGTATATTAAAGCAGGAGCAGGGCCCCTGCCCCCCAGCCAGCAGTTGAGACTGTGGGTGGTCAAGGATGCCTATAATCACAGCTCTTGGGGGGCTGTAAACAGGCGGATCACTACAAGTCGGAGTCTGGATCACTACGAGTCCAATCTCGTAGTGAGACCCTGAACACTGTAGACCCTTCCCTAAAATACAAAAAATAAAAATCTTAGATGGCACAATTCATTTTTATTACTTTTTTTTTTTTTAGACAGGTTTTTCCTAGGCAGTTCAGGTTGGCCTTGAACAAACTTGGGCCTCAAACTCACACTGATCCTTCTGCCTCAGCCTCCTGAGTGCTGGAATCATAGGCATGGACCATCACCTTGGGCAAAATGATTTTTGGGGGGAAGGTGAGTCTCTGAGTCACTGTGCTGCATCTCCTTTTCCCTCAGCCCTAGGGGGCCAAATGTGTCCCTGAGTATAGCCTTTTCCTGGGTTTTGTCCCCTGCACATTTGCCCCAGATTAGACCTGCCTCTTCATACCTGCAGGGACCAGGTTAAAGACCAGCAGAAGGAGTTGGGTAGTTTGAAGGCCTCTGCCGGTCAATTGGAAGTGACTGGCTAGGTTCTGAGCTCACATCAGCTGCTCCTGCTAAGACAATCATCAACATGAAAGGCTAATTGTATTAATCACCAAGGCATCCGTCCCAAGTCCCCCTCCCTTCGGGGAGAATTATGAATTGCGATTGCAGATGGCTCCACTGATTGAAGGCAGCGCTCAGCAGGGAGAAGGGCCAGATCAGATTACACACCATTAATTAAAAACTTCCCCTGACAAAGGGGAAGAAGAGAATGCACACTATGGGCCTGCCTGGTTGGGGCTCTGTCCTCCTGGGGTGGGGGTGGGGCACTCCTCTGCCAGACCCAGGAGCTGCAGCAATGAACCTGCTTTCTCAGCCGGAACTGCTGAGATTCGGCTTGCAAAGGCCAGACTGTCCGTC
Source organism: Ctenomys sociabilis (assembly GCA_004027165.1). NCBI lineage: Eukaryota > Metazoa > Chordata > Mammalia > Rodentia > Ctenomyidae > Ctenomys > Ctenomys sociabilis. The sequence continues at coordinate 15,448 of PVKA01011065.1, read as the reverse complement.
ATTGAAACAGATGGCCTGCTGTCCTATTAAAGAGCTCCAGAGGAGGAAAAGCTAACCTTTGGTTACTTATTTCTGCGTCTAACCTTCGATGCTCTTCAGCCTCTAACCTAATTCCATATTTCTCAGGAAGCTTATCTCTAGCTCTGGCTCTAGTCTATCCTGACCATGGAGCATTGCTGAAGAAATGGGCAGTGAAAATAGCGCCAACCCCCGCCTCTCCTCTGCCACTTCAGGAAACCTTTGGCCTGTAAGTTTTGGGACAGAGGTCACAAAAGGCTGCTTTGGAGTGATGGGTGAAGACGCAAATATCTGGCCAGGGCTGTCTTCCTAGCCCCTGCCTGGAAGCAGAGGCTTCTCTGCTGCTGTCATTTTGACTCACTTGGAGCTGTAACTTGAATTTTCCTCCTCTTGATCAATTACTGCCTCCTGTCCCTCCCCAGATGCCCAGCCTCAGTCATTCATTCATCAAACTTATATTGAGCACTCAGTGTGTGCTTGGCTCTGGGGATGCTGAGATAATTTGTCAAGGAGCTTAAGAGCTCATCACAGGAACTTGCCACCCCTTCCGCCCTGTCTCCTTCCTTTGCTGCAGCTTCTGGAAGCCCCCCTAGAGCTCTATTTTAGAGAATTCTTAGTGGGAGCTGGGTAGGGGCTAGGGGTCTGTATGACTGCTGGGTGACCTTTAGCAAGTCACTTATGACCTCTGTTCACACATGTGCAGGTACACAAACATACACACGTACTCACAACTATCCCTGCACATAAAAGGGCACAGGAAGCCCTAGGCTCTTGAGAGATCACAAAGATGGGTGACTGGGACCCAGAGTGGAGAGATATGAAAAGCACTCAGCACTGACAACAGTACAGAACCTGGAGTAACTGCTGTGGCCACAGGCACCAGGGACTCAGCCACTGTGCTGGTGATGGGCTGGGCCTGTTACCCCATCCTCTGAAACATTGGGTACTTCCCACCCCAGCCTCTTGGGAGACATCATGGAGAAGAACCTATTTTTTTTTTTTTTTTTAATGGATTTGGCTGCTGCTTCTCAGGGTACCATGGTGATGGGCACCATAGAGATGGGAAGAAATGACTTTTATTGGCTTGTCTCTTCATTCCAGGTCCCACCCCACCCCCACTCTCAGCTGGATGGACCCAAAAGAGGAGGCAGGGCCCCTGTTAAAGTAAACATAACTAAAGACAGTAAAGATGGTGAATCTTGTTTTTCTTATTCCTTCCTCCCTCCCATTACCAATAGCAATGATATTCAAACCCAGGAATTACAGTAATAGCAATAATCATCATTTATTGGGGTTGATTCTTAGCATTTTCTAGCACTCCATAATGCATTTTCTAATCTCTTATTGTTTTGTGGCAGTCCTGGAGGAAAGATTGTGCCCATTTTATAGCTGAGAAGCTGAAATCCAGGTAGGACTCCATGTCACAGGCAGAGTGATTGCAGAAGCCTTTATTTATTTATTTATTGTCTTTTTGAGGCGGGGTCCCACTATGCAGTTCAGGCTGACCTTAAGTTCACTTTGTAGCTTAGGCTGGTCTTGAACTCACAACAATCCTCCTGCTTCAGCCTCCCGAGTGCTGGGATTACAGGCCTGCACCACCACGCCTGGCTACAGAAGCCTTTAAATGTTAACAAACTGATCCAGACACCTCAGTCCTTCAGAGGCTCTGAACCTTGAATCTCAGTTTTCTGGGTCCTTCCCATGTTCTCTGCTTCTAGGTCTTATTTACCAGCTTCTGTAAGAAGCCTGTGATGCTGAGGACCAGGCCGAGGAGGTTTCTGGTCCAGGCTATGAGCTGAGGGCAGGGAGGGGACTCACCTAGGGCTGCTCCTGTGACAGGTTGTGTAGGGCCTGCCCTGACACAAAGTTCCTTTCTCATACCCTGCCCTCTGCCAGCTGAGGAAAGGTTCCTCTCCAACAGCTCTTCCTGAGGGCGGACACCCTTGTGAGCATGGGGGAAGAGGTAGGGTGAAAAGCCATTGGGAGAGCAAGCTCCATCCTCAGATGACCCTAGTTTGGTGGAACCACAGCCCCCAGACTTAACCACCTGGGCAGAACCCCCCCCCCCAGCTATCCAGAAGCCTGATTCTTCTGGGAGGTGTGTCTCCCTCCCTCAGGGCTCACTAAGGTCCCCTAGTTAAAGTCCTAGAAGAATAGTTGCCAGGACTTTAATTCTCTTCACCCCCAAGACAAGGATCTGGAGAACCAGGGCTCTTACAGGGTATAGCTGGCTGTGAGAAGGGGAGAGCTTCATCCCCTTAGGAATCAAAGGAGATCTAGGGAAAAGGAAGCCAGACAGATTTGCTCCAAGATTTATTTTACCCATAGTTGTAGTAGCAGATGGGCGTGTGTGATATGACTATAATTTCACTACTCAGGAGGCTGAGGCAGGATGGTAAGTTCGAGGACAGCCTATACACCTTAGCAATACTTCATCTCAAAATTAAAAAAAAAGTGTATGTGTAGCTCAGGTGTAATATACTTGCCTAGGCTGAAGGAGGCTCTAGGTTCCACCCCCATTACCGTGTTTAAAAAGAGGAAAGAAATGTAATGCCACAGATAGGAATTGGCACTCCCAACCAGCCCACCCTGTTAGAAAAAGATACTGAGCCTTCTGGTCCCCACTCCAGTCCTCTCACCGGAAAAGCCTTGAGTCAGGTCATGCAAGGCACGACACCCCTGTAGCACTCCTCTGTATGGCTATGCTGTCTCACACACTCACTTCTGTATCCCCTGAACTGGAGTGGGAGTCTTTTTTCTCAGGCTCCACCTCTACTACTTTCTCTACCTCTGTGGTGCCCATGAGGATGGCCAGTCTCTGGGCCAGAGTCTTGGTGTCAGGGAACAGGATAAAGTTGTAGATCAGCGAAGCCAGGACAGCCCCTGTCAGGGGACCTACCCAGAATATCTGAGGAGACAGAAAGAGGCACCCATGCATGGGGAATCAGAATTCTAGGGTGGCTTGTGGACCCTGCCTAGTTCCCCTAGTGCCAGCTTAGTTCTCAGGAACTCGCACACTTTCTCTCAGGTGGAAAGTTGAGATCTGAGCCTACACAATGAAGAGGACTTGTCTTCTGTGCAGCCTGCTTCGCCCGGCTCACAGCCATGCAGGGCTGTCCTCACCATCTCCTGCCTTCCTGCTCACTTTCCCCATTTTAGTCAAGTTCTGGCTATTGCTGTTTTTGTCTGTGCTGCTATGTATGTCTATTTCTGTGTCTTTTTCCTTATTCAAGTTTCAAAATTGGTCCAGCTGGAGAAAGTGAAGAAAGAAACAGCCAGAACAGAAAGCTTAGGCCAAGGCTGCAGCTCCTGCCCTGGCCCATTTCTCCCTAATTCACTGGGTACCATGGGATGCTGGAGATGGGAGGAGAGGACACCCACCCTGGCTTTCGGAGCATGGGGAAACCTCCACTCTGGGCTCATGGGGCTTGTCTTCCCAGGATCTGCACTGCATGATTGTCTTCCCAGGATATGTGGCCCCCAGCTGGTGAAACCCACTGGCTCTTGTGCCTCTGCCCAGGCCCTCTCCCTTCCCAAGGCAGCCCACGGGGGTTCTCACCCAGTGCACTGTGAACTTGCCAATGATGACCGCAGGGCCGAAGGAGCGGGCGGGGTTCATGGAGCAGCCTGTGAAGTAGATCTGGGGAGCAGATGCAAGGTTAGGCTGTGGGGAAGCCTGAGGAGCCTGGGAGGGGCAGCCCCCTTTCCCCTGCTCCCAGCCCCACTGTACTGCCTCATATCTTGGACCTGAAGTATGGGGTGCTCTCTCTACCCTAAGGAATGAGGAGCTCAGGGAGAGACATTTCCTGGTTGTCAGGGCCCCAAGAGTTCCCCAGAAAGGGCCCTGGTATGTGCATGTATGTGGTGTCCCCTTTGTATCTTACCCCAATAAGGTGGCCCAATGCTACCGAGGTCCCAATCATGGCGGCTGGGGAACCCAGTGTATGACGGCTGTCCGTGGAGGCAAAGACACATAGCACCAGCTGCAGGGTCAGAACCAGCTCCACTGCCACTGCCTGGCCAGTCGAAGTGCTGTTCTGGACCTTAGCAGAGGAGGGGTTACATGGGGTGGACATGGACCCTCCCGACAGGATGGAGAACCCCTGGGCTCCTATCACCCTGGGATCCTTGCTCCCTACGGGAGTGGGTGCAGGAGCTCAGCCTTGGGAGGAGAAGGAAGGGCTGCAATGCAGGTAATGCATGGCTGAGGGTAGAATATGGCTGAGGGAAGGACAGGAAGGAATGCAAGGAGGAGATGTGGGCCAAGCAGCGAAGCCAGGACAGGAGGGAGGTGAGTGGGCCTGGGGCAGGGCCTGGGGAAATGAAAGAGCAGAGGACAAGGGGTGTAGCTTGAGGAGAAAACAAGTGCCTGCAGGAGCCCCTTGCTCCACCCATATCCCAGCCTGTTCCTGGCTATGCCAGTCCTTAGATGTCTGGTCCTTCTCCCTATGTTCTCACACCACTCATCACTGTCCTGTCTAGGTAAAGCCAGAGTCTGATTCTTCTGGGCCTCAGGACCCAGCTGGGAGCAGATGTGGAGCTCATAGCTAAACTGGTTCCTGCGTCCTCTCCCTCAGGCCTGGCCCTCCACTCTTGCCCCCTGATTGGACTCCCTCCTGGCCCTGAAAGGTGCCCAAGCACTCCTCACACTTACCATGTTGATCCCTAGAGTCCCTCGGACATCTCCTGGGGTGACCCCATAAAGCAGAGCAGCTCCCACCGTGGCCCCTGCCAGCTGGGCAGCTATGTAGGCCATAGCCCGGGGCAAGGAGATGTGGGAGGCTACCAGGAAAGCCAGCGTCACAGCGGGGTTGGCATGGGCCCCGCTGGTCTTCCAGGTGACCTGCACTGCCGTGGCTGTGGCCAGGTTGAAGGTGATGGCAATCTGCAGCACAGAGGGGAGGGCCGAGGGCCAGCGCAGGATGGAGCCCACACCAAAGAACACATACAGCCCTGTGGCCAGGAACTCGGCGAACAGTGCCTTGCTGACTGCTGTCCAAACTCGGCACACCAGCATGTGAGCCCCACTGCACAGCCCTGACTCCATGTCCTTGCACCTGTGCCTTGGCTGTCACCTTTTCTTGAGGGGCCTCTCTCTTGCCTACCTGGACTCGTCTGCCTAACTCTGGCCTCCACCCTGAGGAGGCTTCACTAACCCCACCTGCAACTCTTCTGCTGAGCTGCTGCTGAGGAAGGAGCTGGCCACACTGGCAGGACGCCTGCTGCTGGTGGGTTATGCATGTGGGGGTGGGCAGAGGGCACCCTGGGAGGGCTGCTGCTCACGTGCTTGCTTCCCCTGGGCTTACCTGATGTGAGGGGCAGATAAGGCAGCATCCCTCGGAGCTGAGCTGGAACCTCTAGGAGACTTTCCAAGCCACAGCCCAGACTGAGTGGCCTAATCCTGCCTATCACAAGGGTCTCACGAAAGGCTACAGGCACAGGGGCAGACAGGAAAAGATCCCTCAGACTCACAAGTCCAAGGCCTCCTTAGAGGGCTTCAGCTCTCCTGCCTCCTGTCTTCAAGCTCTGCCTCTAAATAGGCTGAGTCTCTTCTGCACTCCATAAATGCAAATATGAAATTAAGCTCTTGCTTGCACTTCCACCTAAAACTAGATGTCAACTGTATGAAGGAAGTGACCGTGGGACGGGGAAAGGGAGCTGGTGGAGCTGCTCACCCCCTGCCAAATGCTGCACCAGTGTGGGTGCTGCTGCTGTCCGCCTCAGGAACTCCTACCAGCCCCTCACTCCCTTCTTCCTCTTTCTCTGCCTTGCCTTGCACCCCCTTTCAGCTCTCCCCCTCTACTCACTTTCCTGTCAGCCCCCCCCCCCAATTCTTACTTGCTACATCAGGTAACTTAACTATTTTTGTAGCCATGCTGGCCCTGTTTTCCTCCTCTCCCAGAATTACATCAAGACATTTTGTCAAAGACCATCCCTTCATCAGTGTTGGTGCATGCCTGTAATGCCAGCTACTGGGGAGGCCAAGCCAGGAGGATAGCAAGTTCAAGGCCAGCCTGGGCAATTTAAAGAGACACTGTCTGAAAATAAAAAGGGCTGGTGGTATAGTTCAGGGCCAGAGCAATTAGCTAGCATGCACGAGGCCCTGGGTTCTGTCCCTACTAATGAAAAAATAAGTTTCCTTTCAAAGAAAATCTGTGCAGAGCTGTTGAAATAATACCCACCCCTGGGTGCCTTGATCTTGTTCCTGTCCATATCGACCTGCCCCAGATGTCTGCTGGCTGTCCTCAGGTCCTCAAATGCAATTTGTCCCAAAATGAGATCCTCATCTCTCCTGCTCCCATTTCCTGCTCTGTCTGTAGCCTTGGTGGCACCTAGGAGCATCCTTGGCCCTTCTCTTCCCCTCCCTCATCCAATAAGAGCACTAAGCCCTTTTGATTTTGGTCCTATATACGTTTGCACAGTGCCCTCTTTTTGCCGCCCCTGCAGCCTTTAGCCTGTCTTTGCTCACTTGCTTGACTCTAATCAATTCTCCACACTGCAGCCTGAGTGAGTGATCTTTCCAAAATGCAAATCTGATCCTGCTGCTCCCTGAAATCCCCACAGAGCCTCCCCTCCCTCTGGAAGTCCCATGCCTGGCTGACAAGTTCTCTCAGATCTGCACCTCTGGCTGCCCTGGCCCCTCTGCCAGCCTTCCCAGCCTTTGCCTTCTGGCCTTCTGTCTTCCTTCCTCAGCTTGGGCACTTCCCACCCTGGCCCAGGGGCTCAGTTCTCTGCCAGGTGAAGACCCCTCTGGACAGTTTCATTCAGTTACACAGGGAGTCTCTACAAGAAGGCAGTAAACTCTTAGGGGTCAGGAACCAGGCTTTGGGGTTGGGGAGATGGCTCAATGGAATAAGTACTTGCCTGGCAAGCCCAGGGGCCTGAGTTCAATCCCCAGTTCCACCAAAATAAACAAATAAATTAAAACTTTGGCTGGGGAGATAGCTCAGTAGAATAAGCACTTGCCTGGAAAGCACAAGGCCCTGAGTTCAATCCTCAGTACCGAGAAAAAAAAAAACTGTCGCCCAGGAACCAGGTTTTGTTCAACTCTGCCTGCAAGTGTCTTAGACTATAGTAGGTGCTCAAAAAATAACTGTTGAATAAGTGAATTTGATGACCTGGTGGCAGATGACTTTCATACGTGCTGCTCCTACAGCCTGGGACCTGTCCTCCCCTGGGACCAAACCCTCTGATATCCTCAGGGTGAACATCCTCTCCACCCCAGGGGCTCTGCCATCTGCTGGTCCTGTCTCATGCCGATAAGAGCCATCGCCCATCCCTTCTGTTCTCCAGCCATCTTGGCTTTATCCTCACCTCTCCAAAGGACCCCTTGGCTTCACCTGTGCATGATCTAGCCAGTGCCCTGCTCCTGGTTGTTCTCGCCACCCCTTTGTGCCATCATTGTCATTCTCCTCCACACTTCCCAGCCTCATCTGCATGGGCAGGCACTGGTGGAGAGCCTGGCCAGCCTCGCAGATGGTGGTCACAATCAAAGGTCTCTGGCTGCTCAGCGATCTTCCTGCCACCCCTATCACCATGTCCTGCACACTTCTGCAGACTTCTCCCACCCTCATGGAATACCCTGGGGTGTTACAGCCTTGGGGGCTGGGATGTACACTTGCTCCTCCCTCTTCAACTCAGCTGTAAGCCCAGGCTGCTGTTCCTGGCTCCTCTCCCTCCTGATGTGACAGCCTTGTGTGTTGGTGGCCTCCACACCCCACAGACTGGACACCTCTAAGCCCCAGCCTCTCTCCTGGACTCCAGGCCCCTTCAGCCTCCCTGCAATGTCCCCTGGCTACCACTCCTTGCCCTCCCCAGGCTTCTGGTGAGAGGCAGGTTTGGGACAAAGCAGCACCTGCACTCCCCACACAGGTAGTGGGTGTGGGACAGCCCTTCCCCAGGGAGCCTGGCACACAACCAGCCTCTTTTGGGCTCTACCTGGCCAGAGACAAGGTCCTTTATCACCTGAGGACAGGAAGCTACCGCCCAGGGCTTGCTTGGGCTCTGGCTTTAACTACCCAGCCAGCTCCTTCCTGGTCCCAGCCGGTCCTCTGCTCTGCAGCCTGGCCTTGAGCTCATGGGCTCAGAGACCTTTTCATGGTCCACACTTGTCTGCCTGGGGCTGCCTGTCAGCGTGGGTTCTGGCGGAGGCCCTGTCTGCTTTGGGACAGTAGGGTAAGAGGGAAGGGGAAGGAGGCAAGGACTGAAACAGGAGAAGAAAAAAAAAATGCATACATGACAGGGAGACAAGGAGTTCAATGGGCTTCCCCATTCCTATAAAACGGGGAAAGGCTGTGAAGTCTCCTCAAAGGGGCAGCAGAGCCTGAGAGAAGAAGCGGAGGAAGCACATCTCAGCAGTCTCCTCCTGTCGTCTAATCAGCCTCCACATCCACCTACCCTCCAGTCACCTTCTAGTGAGCCTTGCTGCCGGGAGGGGAGGGGCGCCGGGGGGGGGGGGCTCTTCTGCCATAACCTAGGCTCTTGCTGCTTGCTGTGTTCAGTCTCCAGGTGGGGCAAGGGGCAGAGAGGAAGAGGAGACTGAGCGTCTGTGTGCTGCGGACACTGCAGAAAAGACACTAGATCTCTTCACTGAATGGCCCTGTGAGAGTGGGTGGTGGGGAGGGCTGCTGTGGGTCTGCACATCTGAAGTGAAGTGTCTCCATGCTGAGGGAAGGGGCACATACACGGAGGAGATGCGTGCCCTGAAAGCCGTGAGGCAGGGAGTCCCCCCAAAATGTGCGGGGTTAGCGTGTGTGCGCTTGGAAGGGCACAGATCTTAGCCCACAGACCAGGCAGATCAGACACGGGAGCACAGCGCCCCCTGCTGGCCAATTCACCCCACCCTCTGCGACTTGTCAACTCAAAGCCCTTGTTTAACCCTTGCGCGAAGGACCGGCACGCGACGTCCGCAGGAAATTCAAGACCTCCAACACCCTCTGATAGGATGTCTCCTCACCCCGAGGGTCTGTTCCCCATGGAGCCACCGTTCACTGTCACGATGGATCTTGGACACTATCAGAGAAAAAGAACAATAGCCCCAGAGCTGGCAGAAGGCAGAGTCTCAGCCACCACTGTGCCTGTACCGGAGTCTTCCGGAGCTCTGTGCTGGACACGGGTCTGGGAGGGCTCTCCTCTCTTCTGCACCTTCTCCCGGGTACTGGGGTGGAGTGGACTTCGGACAGGCTACTTCTTGGTGGCCCCTGGCAACCCAAGCTGAGAGACTCCCTGTGCCCTCCACTTCCGTCCCCGACCCCCACCTGACGAGGGGCCAGCCCCAGAACTCGGGGAGCGCAGGCTGTGGATTTGATGGATGAAGTCTCCCCCTGCTGGCCAGAATGGGTACTCGCAGCCTGGCTCCTGGCTGCCTAGGGCGGGATGATAGGGCCGGAGGTGGAGTAGGAAGGGAGGAAGGAGGGTTTCCGAGGTCCCACAGGCTTACTCTGCCACACCGTGTTACCCATCAGCCCTTGAGGCAGGCAGGCCAGGTTGGCTGTGGCTTCTATTCATAGATGTCTAGACATCTGCGAAATAGGGTTGCGTGGTCCGCTCAGGCCAGCCAAGAGTGGAGCTTCTTTGCCCTGGGTTAGGTCGTCTGCTGGCCTTGCAGGTTCCTCCTCCTCAGAGGCAAGGGGAGGGATTCCCATAGTAGAGGAACAGGAGCACCAGACATGCGCGGCTGGGAGGGCAGAAGCACACCTGAGTGCAGTTAGGAGTGCGCCTCACAGATCTTTCCCACACATGGCTACAAGCACTCACTTGCTGAGGTGGCTGGCCTGTTTGCACCAGCATTTCACCACCCATTGTCTGGTTTTCTTCTCACAACAGCCATCAATGTTGGTAAGAGTATCCCTACCTCATAGATATAGTAACTGAAGCTCTGAGAGCTTATGTTACCCAAAGTTGCACAGCAAGATTTAAACTTGGGTTACCTGCCTTCAAGATGGACTCTTTGACTGTATCATAAGCTCCTCACTGTGCGGCTCCCACCCTTTTCTCCCAAAGATCCAGCCAGTTGCAGGCACCTCGCTCCTTCTGCTCACCTGATCCTCATAACTGCCCTGTGAGGGAAGCATTTTTATCCCCCGTTTTACAAGAGATGGAGGCTCTGAGAGGCTAGAGAGGTTTCTGAGGAGGAGTGTCTGTAATAACCAGAGGCAACTAGACAAGGTTGCCGGGAGGACTGGGGAACTCAGGCAGAGGCAGACAGGCGAACAGTCTGGGCAGGAAGAGACTGCATCATGTATGAGAGGAACAGGAGCTGCTCCTTCAGAGACAGAGTTGCAGCGTCACCCTTTGGACACTCTGAGGCACAGAGAAGGGAGCTCAGGCTGTCTCCTTTACAGGACAGAACCTGTGTGATCACCCCTTTGGCATCTCAAGGGCTGTTGTTCCCTTTTCCTTCACCTTGCCTGGTGCACTCTGGCTCTGTTGCCAGGCCCTCCTCAAGTGGCAGGGACTTGACATAGCTGAGGGGTGAGGGGAGCAGCTGGGGCATATGACATGGTGAGGACCCCTCCTTCTTGCTCCCACTTTCTTGGCTTCCAGCTGCATTTCTTTTTCTTTTTCTAGTTGCATTTCTAATTGTGGCCATCTTTTCCAAAGTAGTAGCACGGATTAAGTTCCCAAGCCAAGGAACTGTTGTACATGGCTCTTCTCCATCTCATGGCCCCTCCCTGTCTCTCTCATCCTCTAGGCCTCCCTTGGCTTCAGCTTCCTTCTTTGCACAGAGAAGCTGTCTTGGAGTCTCCTTTTACCTTGTGTAGATTGTGGAGGAGGAGGAGGCAGTAACAAAGAGGAGGAGTGATGGACTAGGGTACCTCAAGAGGCTTCTGGGGGAAGTAGAGGCAGAACATGAGGATCAGTGTTTTATTGGGAATCCCCAACCCAAACACCAGCGGCCCCATTCCAAGCAGCCCTGTCCAAAAATAAATAAGGTGGCATTAAAGGAAACAGCCTGTCTCCCTGCTGAGGCACTCTGGGAGCTGCACTGGCCCCAGGGGACTGGCTGTAGCTCTGAGGGGTGGGGAGTGTGGGGAAGCAGACACCACCCCTTTGTGGCCTGGCCCCAGGACATCATGTAAGCTTGGCACTGCTTTCTAATTTCCGAGGTCTGACATTCAAGCATCACAATCTTCCCTGTCCCAGAAAAACCTGGTCCCCACAAGACTCCCGCTCTGGCCCCTCCCAGAGTGCCCCATCATGGTTCCTGCTCCCATCTCAAACTGCAGCTTGGGGATTCAGGCACCTCCTCCCTATCCAAGAGAAGCAGCCGTGGAGAAGAAAGCTCTACTGTCATATTTTTCTTCTTTTTCTCCTCTGATGCTGGTCAGTGGGCAGTCAGCTCTATGGTCTTCTTGCGCTCCTCACGCTGCTCTTCCCAGTCCTCCTCAGGTTCGTATGTGCCCTTGACGATGGCCACACGCTCACTGAGGCTCAGGGAGTGGGGGGACAGCAGATAGAAGTACAGCATGGCAGCCAGCATGGCTCCCACGATGGGGCCCACCCAGAACACCTGGGAGAGACAGGGTAGCCATTAGAAGATGAGGCCCAGGCTGCAGGGACCATGATTCCCAATCTCCACCTGAAGATAGACGCGTGGTTCCTTGGAGGAGATGGACATGCAGCCTTCTAGACCTCCAGAAGGAAAAATTCCCTCCAACCCTGTGGATAGACATCCCAACTCCTTCACGATCCAGGAATAGACATGGATCACAGACACGCAGAGGAGGCCAGCAGATCTCCCAGGGCCAGCCCCTCCTCTCCCACTCTAAAAAGGGACAAGTAAAGCTTCAGAAGAGACAAACAGGGGCTCAGGAGACAGCTCAGTGGAATAAGCACTTCCCTGGCAAGTGCAAGGGCCTGAGTTCAATCCCTGGTTCTGCCAAAAAAAAAAAAAAAAAAAAAGACAAACAGTGCTCTGCAGAAATGGACAAGATCTCCCCCCACACTGAGATAGCCCTGGAAGGATGACTACAAGCTAGGAAAGGAGATGACAGACAGCCTAGGGGAGCAGATCTACAGGAGCCCCATGACATCCAAAAAGGCTTTTCTGAGCCATGACTGGGTTGCCAAGTCTGAATCTTCAGGGAGTCAGAGGAGAGGTCAGACTCACCCAATGAGAGGAGCTGAACCGATTCATGACCACTGCGGGGCCAAAAGAGCGAGCTGGGTTCATGGAGCAGCCAGTGAAGTAGATCTGAATGGATCAGGAGTAGCAGTGAGGGAGCATCACCCCTCACTGCCACAGAAGCTGGACTCTCGGGATCATGTAGAAGTCCAGGGGCTCAGCCAGATCTCAACCTCAAATCTCTTGATTCCTGGGCTGCTGACCTCATCCACCACAGATACAGGCTGTCCACTCAACCATGGGCCCTTACCCATATCTTCCTCTCCTCCCACCTCTACTCCTATCTTCCCATGGGAGGCTTGGCAGGAGCTAGTCTAGAACCCAGCAGGGCAAGTCCAGCAGCCAAAAGCCTAAGCCTTGAGCTCTGTTGGAAGACTCAGCAGCCTGGAGGGGATGCTTCCTGGGGGTTGCCTTTATTTGCCCCAGTGGCTCCCCCAAATAGCATTCCTGCCAAGAATCAGCACCACTCACCCCCACAAGGTGGCCCAGCGTGACAGAAAGGCCAATGGATAGGGCCGGGGAGCCCACGGGGCTGGAACGGCGTGTGTCAGTGGAAGCGAAGATGCAGAGTGCCAGCTGGAAGGTCAGGATGAGCTCCACCACTACAGCCTGGCCTGTTGTGATGTTGTTGTTGAGCTGCAAGGGGAGGCTGGGTTAGGACCCCAGCTGCTTCTGGCTGTGTAGCTGGGCCTGCAGGATCAGGCTTTCGGCCTCCAAGGAGGACACTTGGAGTGTGAGCACCTGGAAGCCAAGCCCTGTGTATGCCACCTCAGAGAGGCATTTGTTGAAGACTATGTACTTCACAGTTTGCACAAGCTTGAAGCTCAGGCTGTGGCTAAATGGCAGAGTGTTGGGAACTTTTCTTGGATACAGTCCTGTCAATGGCTCTGCCCAATCCCCACCCCCCATAGACTGGCATTTACCCTCCCTCCTGTGGGCAGCTGTCCAGTTTGCCTACTGCAAACTGCCCCCAGCCTCCTACCCGTGCCTGATTTGCTGCTGGTGCCAACTGCAAACCCGTCTCTCCAGTGTGGCTGACTCATGGCTTGACAATGGCCATGAAAATCCTCCTCTGTATTTGATTAATGAACCTAGTTTGCTGGGACAGGGGCTGAACCCTGAGGCTGCAGAAGGGGGAGGCTGCAGAGAGGGAGTAGAGGGGTGAGGAAAGGGGGAACCAATATTTGACAGAGACCACTGTGCACTGGCACCATATTAGGAGGTCACATTTAAATGTAATTCTTATGACACCTGTTGTGTTTTGACCACTCTTGTGCGCTGGCCAAGAAGAGTGAAGCACAGAGGTGGTTGGTGGCACACACCTATAAACCAAGCACTTGGGAAGCTAAGGCAGGAGGATTGCTGTGAGTTCAAGGCCAGCCTGAACTACACAACAAGACTCTGTCTCAAAAATAAAATAAGATAAAATAAAATAAAATAAAACAGTGAAGCATGGAGGTGCCACGGTTATCCCCAACCAGGATTGCAACTGGTTTCTTTCTGGTTGCTCCATGAAAACTACTCCACTAGAGCAGACAAGAGAGAAGAGGGGCTCAAGAGGAAGGGAAACTCAAAGAAGAGACCAGAGTGAAGGCAGAGAGGACCAGGTGGGTCAGCATGAAGGGAGAGGACAAAGGAGACAGATGTGAAGTAGGGTGGCTTTGGAGGGGGCACAGGTTGACTGCAGATTCATCTGCCTGGTTCCTGGCACGGGTGTGCAGGCTCCACTCAGCTAACCCATTCTTAAGTTGGGCCGTAGGGGCCCGCTCCAGAGCATACCCTGTTAGTCCTGCCCACCCTTTCCTCCGTGGGATTGCCACTCACCGCGTTGACGGCCAGGTTGCCCCGGGCATTGGTTGGTGCCACTCCATAGAGGATGCCTGCTCCGGCAATGGCACCCACCAGCTGTGCTATTACATAGAAGACAGCCCGGAGCAACGAGATCTGGTTGCCTACCAAGAGCGCCAGGGTGATGGCGGGGTTGATGTGGCCTCCGCTCACGGGCCCCAGGGCTTGGGCCAGGGTGCCTATGGCCAAGCCAAAGGCCAGCGAGATCTGCAGAATGGTGGGCAGTGCTGATGGCCACTTGAGGGCTGAACCGAGGCCGAAGAAGACAAAGATGAGGGTGGCCAGGAACTCTGCGAACACTGCCTTGAGGAAGGCCACGGAGCACACCTCCTTCTTCATGCTGGCCTCGGGGGCCCCGCGGCGGCGGCGGGGGGAGCGGGCGGCGGGGCCGGGGGGCTGGCGGGCGCTGGGTGCGGCGCGCGCCGGGGCTGGGCGGCAGGAGAGCTGGCGCTGCGCGCTATATACGGGGCGGGCGCCGGGCTGCGGGGCGCGCGCGGGGGGGCAGGGGGCGGCCCCGGCGCTCGGGGGCCCGCGCGGCGCGCTCCGAGCGGCCCCGGCCCCCGCTGCCCCCGGCCTCGCGCCCACCCCCACGCCGGGCCGGCGGCCGCCCCGCCCGGGCCAGGTGACCCAGCCGGCGGTGTAGACCGGCTGCGCTGCCGACGGCCTGAGCATGGCGCGCTCGGTGCGGTCTGCGCCGGGGCCTCGCTCCGCTGGGACCGGGCAAGGTCCGGGCTTTCCAGTCCGACGGGGCCTAACGTCTACCTGCTCCTGGCCTTCATCTCTTCTCTTCAGGCTCTTGTCCAGCTCCTCCTTTTCCTTTTCCTCCTGACCTGAGCATCCTTCCTGACTCAGCCTCACTCATGGATGCCGCCGAAGTAATGTGCTCTTTGAAGACAGCGCCTCTCGGTCCCCATCTGCCGGCTTGAGCGGGGGCGTAGGGCACCGCAGGGCGCCATGCCAGCCCGTGTTTAGCAACCCTCGACGCCGAGAGTCCAGGCAGCTCCTTGCCGAGGCAGCAGACGCCCCGAGGCTGCCACCATCCTGGGGCACAGCCCTCTTGGGGATCCCTTGCGTCCCTGCAGGGGGCGAGGGCGGGAAGTCCTCTTGTTTATAGTATGGAGCTGTGTGGCCAATTCGGGTTTGTTTTGGGGGGCATGCGAGAGGCCTGGGCATGGAGGTGAGTCACAGACCCCCTGCCTCCCTGCCTCCCTGCCTCCCTGCCTCCCTGCCTCCCTGCCGGGAATTCCCAGCCAGGATGATAGCTTTTTCTCCTCTTCCTCCTCTCAGCCTCCTCAGTCTCTTCCTTGAAACCCTTCCTGCTCCTTGGTTCCTCTCTCTGTAGCAATCGTTTACTTCCTAGTCCATGTTGGTGCAAGCCCCGTGATTTGTTTCTCATTTTTATTTATTTGGGGGTACTGGGGATTGAACCGAGGACCTTCACTGCTACCCCCCCCA
>PVKA01011064.1:0-62178 GCA_004027165.1 Ctenomys sociabilis | reverse complement strand
TACAGGGTCAGCCAGAGAGCTCAACAGATTCAAGAGCCTGCTTAGGCAGGCACAGGGACTGGGGTTTGATCCCTGGTGTGACATTCCGGACCTGCCCCCAGGGCATGCTGAGACAGCAATTCAGAATGGGCATGGTGGCACACGCTTGTAATCCCAGCTCTTGGGAGGCTGAGAACCGGAGAATCACAAGTCCAATCTGTATAATGAGATCCTGTACTAAACACACACAAAAAAAGTCAGTAAGTTTTATGTGGCCATAAATGCTCAAAGTTTAGGAATTTGCCACAAAATTAATTATGGAATTCTTAAAATCCTAACAGAGAAGTGGTTTAAAGGATTTTTTATAATTGATGAAACTGGGAATTAAGTCCATTTTTTTCTTCTTTGTCTTATCCTACCCCACATGGGGAAATTCAGGAATTTCTAAAATTATAATATGAAAGTCATCAGGAGAAAAGTACTGGATTATAATTTTTCAACACCAGAAGATAAACATAAGACAGCATTGAAGAGATAAGCTTAATTATCATCCTCAATGGACTACAACTCTTCGGGAGGGGGCTGAATCACAGTAGTGCCCTAATCATTAGTGGATTACAACCCACGGATGTTCAAAGACAAGTATACTGTTGGAGGGCAGATGCAAGCAGGAGCTGGGTCTTGGCACGTGCCTCTGGAAAACATATTCCTTTCCAATACTCTGTCTGTGTGCTCTCCAGCCCAAATGCCACAAAACAAGCAGCTTTGGCCCACCACTCTCGCCATGTTTTTGCCTTGGCAGCAGCACACCATGGACTAAATCCCTGAAACCATAAGCTAAATTAGTTTCCTTTAAATTGTGGGTGTGGAGTATTATGTACCAGCAATGGGAAAGGTGACAAAATCAAGCAATTGTATTTATTTCCCTCCACTATTCTAGAATGGTTAAATACAAATAATGCAAAACAACAGAAAATGCAGTAGTTATTTATGCCTCTAATAGTTACGAATTAAACCACAAACTAAATCAATATAGGATCTAAAAAGTTATTCCCAGGTGCAAGAAACATCAGAGTAGTAACAAATTTTACCAGATAGACTTCAAAGAAAAAGACGGAAAAAAGAAGATTCTTAAAGAGAAGATATTGCCTGCATCCTGTGAGACAGAAATTGGAATACTGACATATTTGAGGATACTAAGTAATTACACTTTCTTTCTGATGTAATAAATGTGCTGCATGCTTCCTCCCAAGCCTTTAGGATTTACTTTAATAATCTGAAAGTGGTGGGGAAGCAAGGGAATTTACTGTGCTATTATCTTTATATTTAAAATTTCCTGCTCAAAACTTAAGAGACACTAATTAAAACCCTTCAGAATTAAAGTCAGTATTTTAAACTTTTTGTGCTTTCAGCAATTTGGTAAACCCTATGGACCACTTCTAAACAAAATATCTCAATTTATAAAACAAACTAGCAACACAAAGAATAGATCAAAATTCTAATATGACAACATTTATCAAATTTATTTATGATATAGTAATATATTTCTTCATTAAATTAATAAAGAAGAGAACTACCTATGGGTCTACCTAAGGGCTGATAAGGATTCTGAAGGAGTCTTGAATATAATGATGTATCTATTATCACTATTAATGGCAGGTATGCTGCTCCTGCTGCTATTCTTGTGATTTGTTTCCCCCTGTCACTGTTGAAGGAAAAACTGATTTTTAGCAAGACGTTACTGAAAATAAAGGCCTAAACTTGCCCTCATTCAAATTCTCTTCTTGGATCCCAGATCAAAAACAAGCCTCTTACTTGACTACATGCTTATACTTATGTAACAATACTCACATAAGGTGGCATCATAGCTCTGTACTGGGAAGCAAGGGTAGGTTGCTGTCCATTGAGTTTAGCCTGGGGAGGACCACAAGCTATCCTTTTTTCCACCACTTTGAGGATGTCACTTTGTTCTGATGTTACAGCTGTGTTTTCATCTTGAACAAGCTTTTCATCCTGGTCTGTTGAGGAAGATGGGCCAGCAGATTTACCACCATCTCTCCAACAAGCAACATCTGATATGGTAGGAGAAAAGGGAGAAAAACATCTGAAGATGGAACAATAAAATCAACTTAAAACATATTTCAAGAAAATATATAAAGTTTGCCTTGGGGCCTGGGAGATGGCTCAATGGAATAAGTGCTTCCCTGGCAAGTGCAAGGGCCTGAGTTCAATCCCTGGTTACGGAAAATAAAATAAAAAAATAAAGTAAGTAGAGTGAAGGAGCAGAGGGTAGTACAAACCCTATGAACACTTCACAGTGTTTATATTTAGTCTGGAACTGTAACTTCCAAAAGCAGAGTGAATAGCTTGAGGATGTTATCAAAAGAAAATATAGGAGAAGAAAATATTAGAACTTCTCTTTTAAGCTTATCAATATTTGATATAGATTAAAATCCCGTTTTTCTCTTGGCCTATTATATCAGACAAACATCAGTAGATGTTTAAGATATCTACTTTTCTGAGAAAACGTGAGTCCTACAATTTGCAAGGCTTGACAATGAAACTTACACTTTACTGGTATTCAGTTAAGCATCCCTAGTTACATGTGCTCAAGTGAACAGACTTGGTGATGTTATCTTGCTTCATTATCCTTAATCAAATTTTGCAAGTAAACTCTTGTGGTAGCCAATCTCTTGGGATGGTCAGAATGGTCTCTATCTCATGGTATTCACACCCTTTGTAACTCCCTTTCATAGTACCAAGGTTGCTTCATACAACTTTTAGAATAGAGTAGAAGAGATGGGTTTTTCCTGGATAGGCAATATCTGTCTCTTTCTCTTGACTTATTTTGGAGAAGTTGTACTTTGAGCAGCCCCAGTCAAGAAAACCTCCAGTAATAATGTTTACAGTCTTATGAAGGTCGCTTAGCCATAATTCCCAAATAGACTGCTCTTGGATTCTTATAACAATGAGTTATTGTGACAGAACATAAATCTGATTTGGTCTGTTGTTTGCACTGCTAAATTTGTTATGCAGCAATAAATAACTGGTAAAAATTCAACTGAACAGAAAATTGGAGCCAACACAACTACTCCTGATAAAATCTCATTAGTCACATTACAGAGATTAAAAACTAATTTATTCAGGGAGCTGGGGAAATGGCTCAGTGGAATAAGCACTTCCCTGGCAAGTACAAGGGCCTGACTGAGTTCAATCCCCTGGTTCCACAAAAAAACAAACAAACAAAAAAAACTATTCAGATTTGACAACTGATTCAAAAGATATGTAAAATGTAAAAGGTTATAGAAATACAGCTCTGTAAACATTTCTTCCTTACAGGAACCTCTTCACATGTATATAATGTCCATTGAAATACTAGGTAATGACAATATGAAGCTAGCACAATGAGATACTTAAAATTCTCTAAAAAATTTTACACACTTTTACTTTCTGTCTCTTTATAATGTTGTTATCTCACTATTCAAAATTTGTTTCCTTAGTTTGAATTCAGAAAGCAAGTAACAGCAAATAGGTATAATTTCTAAATATACAGCTGAATACTGATTAAATTTTTGTTCTAAAATATTTGCTACTATGAAAAAGTGCCAAATATTAATGCATACAGAAGTAATCTGGACATTTAGTCAAATGCAGATTCTGATTTGGTCAGAAGTGAAACCCAAAATTATACATGCCTGAAAAGTTCTCTCACTGATACAATACTGTTGGTATAAGAATTACATTTGTTCTAGTAGCAAGCGAACACTGGACTAGCCTATCTTTTGAAACTAGGCAAGTCAACATACACAAAAAAGCACACAGAGGATTATATCACAGGAGATAACGCAGTCTGATCCTGTAACCTTATGAAACAGAAAGTATTCTTACTTGGTGGCCGCAAACTGGGTCCAGGCCCATAGCTGTCATCATTTGCTTCCTTTTCTTTTTTGTCTTGATCCCCTGCTGCCTGTAAGCTGGGAAATTCCTGCTGAAATTGACTATTCACCTGGATTCCTACAAATATTTTTTAAAAATAAAAAAAAAAAAGGTAACTTTTATACTGAAGATAATTCAAACAACCCTCCCCCCAGGATAGAACTTTTGGCTTTTTCCTGATAAACTGTTCTGCATTTTAACAATTGTTCACATTTGTAAAACTTTATCTTGAATCCTTTGAAAAGTTAATGAACAGCCATGAGGAGATAAAAATCTAAGAAAGGAACCTACCTATCACATTCTAAAGGACTTAAGATGAGTGGGCAAATCAAGTTTCACTTCTTTTTTTTTTTCTTTGGTGGTACCAGCGATAGAACTCAGCACCTTGCACTTGCCAGGCAAGCACTTATTCCACTGAGCTATGTCCCCAGCCCCCTCAAATTTTTTAGCCATGTTACCAATGGCTTGAACCACCAATGATACCTGCGTAAGTGTTCCATCAGGGGACTAGTATTACTGGCAGTACAAATGGGTCTAATCACTTTATTGTAGTCCTTTTACTAATAGTCAGTAAAGTCTGTAAGTGAACTGAATCTGGTTACTTCAATTTAAATAATTACTGCCCAATTATATTACTAATAATATGAATTATCTTCTTATTGCAGAGATAAAAACACCCGACACCTCAAATTAAATGAATAAAGGTTTATTTAGCTCAGTTTATAAAGGTATCAGTCCATAATCAGTGGCTCCAAGGCAGGGTGGCATGGCAGTCATTACAGAGAATAAACAGTTCATGGTGGGCAGAAAATACTAAAGCAAACAAGCAACAGAAAAGACAAGTCTCTTTCTGTCCCTTATACTGTATCCAGGCTACTGAGATGAGGGAGGTAGCAATCACACACCCTCAATCTCAGCATCACACACTGTAGAATCAGCCACCTCGGAAAAAGTCCTACCTATAACTTCAATGACACTTGGAGGGGATATTTAGAACAAAACTAAAAACATTCTGCTGTACAATGCTTTATATAAAAGGCAGCTAAGAGCAGCCAAATTCCTAACAGTTTGAGCACCGCTGAAAAGTCCAGTTCCTAAGGCTCCATTAAGAGTAAGGCAAACTCTTGGCTGTGAACCTCTGTACATATAAACAGTTAAAACACTTCCAACAATGAATGGCACAAGATAAACATTACCATTCCAAAAGGTAAACTAGGGACATACAATGGAATGGGACAGAAGCAAAATCCAGCAGGGCACACCTTAAGTCTTATAGTTCCATGTACAGCATTCAAGGGTATCTGTGGCAAGATGTAAACTCCAAAGGACTTGGGTGTAGCCCTACAGTATTTCTGGTGGTTGAAAGTCCTGTGACTTCTCTCTTGGGCCCGCACTGCTCTCCTTGCTATTTTCTTTAGGCAATCCACATGCCTGGTTTCTCCAAACATGAGGGGTCTCTACTGTACCTTTGGTTTCATAGTTCCAGCTTCACACACTGCCTCCTCAGGGGCATACTGCCTGGCCTCCCAGGCCTTCTTCTGAAGTTTAGGTGGAAATCTTCCTGACCCTACAACTCTTGCATTCTGCTTACACCTAAAACTACCAGGTGGCCAAGATCTGCTGCCACTTGGAGCAGCAGCCTGGTTTCCTTCTCTCCTGGGTGTGTTGGGCTCAAGAACTTGGATCACTGAGCACTCTGAAGCCAACCTCAAGAACAAATTTCTGTATCACTGCCATTCTGGAACATGGTGCTCTGGACTTCTTAAAGCCAAGTCTTTCATTTTTGCCAATCTGAAGTTGCAAAGGCTGGAGTCCTGCTGGGTCCTGTGATGTCCTCAGGTCATCTTTTTCTATTATCTTCTTCTGAAATACTTGGTTTTTCCTTGTTAGTCTTTTCAGTGACCAATTTCTCCTCAGCTCCGCCTCTGCAGGTCCCTACTTTACTGGAGCATCCCTTCTGGCCAACTCATTTTGAATCATTCCGATGGTCTTTGTCCTTGAATCTCAACATAAATCTGGCTAAAGGCTCCCATGAGTAGCCACACCACCACTTCACCATTAGATTGCCTTCAAATTTCTTCTACAAGATTAGTCTGTGGCTCTTAATCTGCAGACAAGAGCAAAATGCAGACCTACTTTCTGCCAAGCCATACCACATAAAGTTTGAGTCCAACAAGCAATGCAGTCTTCTTTCCCAGCAGAAACCTCCTGAGCTTTGTCTTTACCAGCACCAATTCTATCAGCATTCTGGTCCTCTGACTAGAACTCCCCATCAAGTACAGTCTAAGACATTCCAGTTCTAGTTTTTTAGATTGCATCTTCAAACCTTTTCTAATTCTTCCCCCTTCCAAAGGCTCCTGAACCACATGGTAAGGTACAGTAATAGACATAATCCCACTTTTCTGGAATGAAATTTCTTCCCCGTCCCCCCAAATTGGGGATTGACCTCAGGCCCTTGCACTTGCCAGGGAAATGCTTATTCCACTGAGCCATCCTCCCAGGCCCATGAAATTTCTATCTTATACCTGACACCCAAAGTTAAAGGAAGAAAGCTCACTGTTTGTAGAAGTTTCAGTCCGTAATCAGTTGGCTTCAAGGCAAGGTGCATAGTGGACAGGCATTGCAGAGGAGAAACACTTCATGATGGGCAGAAGGTAGTAAAGCAAACAAGAGAGAAGACAAGCCTCTTTTTGTCCCTTATACTGTACCTAGGTGACTGGGATTAGGGAGGTAGCAAACTAATCAGTGGACTGGTTTAGTAATCACACACCCTTAATCCCAGCATTACACACTGTAATTTCAGCCACCTCTGAAAAAACCTTCCCTGTAATTGCATGAAGCTTTGGGAGAACATCTAGACCTAAACTATAATACTATTTATACCAATTAAAAAATTATAATAAAAGTTAACAAATTTATTCCATTGAATCATAGCTTTTTGGCAGTGAAATATAAGAATTATGGCCCCACTGTGAACATGTTAAATTTGGTGTGTTCTACGAATACAGTTTTATAAGTTTTATAGTCTTTCAAAACTTTTATGAGTAACTACAACTACCTAGCAAGGTAAGGCTAAAATGTCTACATATAATTTATATGCTTTTATTTAATTTACAACTGAGCAACTAATTCCATGTCAATTATTTGCTTCCAAAAAAACTGAAAAGAGCTAATTGTATTAGCTTGAGGGCCTGGATTGATTCTTCTGTAGACTTCTATAGTTCTTGTTGTTTTAGTAAAACAAAACAAAATAGGATCTGTTGGCAGGGGAGTGTCAGGGGAAGGTACTGTGTTTTATTTATGGCTACTTGTGAATTCCTCTCCAAGAAATGCTAACAGCATGTTTGAAACAGAAGGACTTGGGGAGCACAGTAGAAATTAATGGTTTCTAACAAACTATACAATGTTTAGATAGTTCTATGTGTCAGGGATACAAATTTTGTCTGGATATGCAGGGTTTTAAAAAAGGAGAAATAGTTTAAGGAGTCTTTTAAGGACGATCCTTATTAAATAACTCAATATATTCTTCACAGAGCTCTCTATACCTATCAAATCAAGTTACCTCTTATCTCCTGCATGGCTGCTCAATAACTATCAAACCTAACCACATTCCCCAGCTAAGGTCCACTTACCATCTCCTTGCCCACCTTGCTTGTTACTGGCCCATGATTTAGGAGCAGGTGCTATTTCTGGGGGAGGTGCAACCCCAGGTTTTGGCTGTGCTGGTGACACTTCTGGTGCTCTTAAAAAAAATATGAATCCATTATTTCAGATATTGTATGTTTTTAAGTAAAATCAAATCAAATCAATGGTTACACATAAGGTAAATATGTGTGCAACTTAATTTGGTTATGTATTTACTCATAGATACAGCTCCTGTAAGTTTTTCTCTTCCAACAACTTTTTAAATGAATTTGGCTATTTTTGTCCCCATTTATCTCTACCTTTGAAAAACCAAATGAGATGAGTTTTACATTTTGCTAAGAAAAAATATAAACATTTATTACTGAACTAAACATTTATTACTGAACAATGTTTTGAAGGAGGACACATATGTATTAAGTGTATGCATACATACAGTCTGGCTCAGTACAGTAGCTGGGGGCTAAGGCTAGGCAGTGCTCCATCAGGTTGTCAGTATGTTCACCACTGTACTTACTTTCTACCACAATTTTAAATATGTAACAACCACCTGTCTGACCCATTACCATAAGTAAAAGATATTTTTAAAGGACCTACAGTTTCATTGAATCCTTATAATGTGATAATACTTAAAAATGAAAAGGTAGTTAAAAGACTCAAATACAAATATATTTCTGGTACACCCAGACCTGCGACTTGTTAGCATAACCCTCTTACATCTGATAATCAGAGAATAATTCCACAATGACCTTCTATACAAGTTGTCAAATTTACTAAAAATGCTCCATAACAGGTGCATATAAAAATCTAATAGTAGATACAGGCAAAAAAAAAAAAAAAAAAAAAAAAAAAAAAAAAAAAAAAAAAAAAAAAAAAAAAAAAAAAAAAAAAAAAAAAAAAAAAAAGCGCTAAGTTTCTAGTATCTCATTTGTGAAAATGACAATTTAGCTTAAATTAGAGGAAAAAAAAAAAAAACTAAGAGCTTGGCACAATTGATATACAGAAAACTAAGTATTTATTGAATGAATGGTTATTAAGATAATGATGGCAATCCCCAAATTTCTTGGTGCTTATTCAATACATGAGTACCCACAATACATCAGGTAACATTCCATGTTACAGATACAAAGTGGACCAGTTGACAGAAATCCTTAGCATCAAGGAATTTAGGTAACTGAAGAACTTCTTATAGATTAGAAAAAAAATGTTTCATTTCACAAGGGTAGGAGAGGAGAGCATAGGCTATATCAAGAGCTACCTTGTGATTAACAATTTTATCACACTTTGTTTCTTAACAGAGATAGTATCACTAGATCACCCAAAGGGAAAAAGCATATAATCAAAGATTTTTTAAGGGCTGATGAGATACCTCAGCAGACCAAGCACCTGCTTAGGCAAGAACAGGAATGGGGTTTCAATCCCTGACACCACATGCCATACTAGCCAATATCTTAGGTGCGCTAAGCAGGCCACCAAGACCAGGAGTGATGGTGGTACATGTCTATAATCCCAGCATTAGGGAGGCTTAAAACAAGAGGATCACTATGAGTCTGAGTTGTGTAGTGAGACTCTATACCAAATACATTAAAAAAAAAAAAAATTAAAACACACAATATACGTTAATACAGGGAATATCTCACTTAGCATATGGTAGGTACTCAAACACAAGTTCCTTACAAACAAAAATGTTTCATTCTTTCATAGATTTTTGACTCACTTTTCTTCTTCATGCTGCTCTTGTTTAGATGCCCATCCTGTGCCATCTTTAGGAACAATATTCACATTAGGATCATTGCCTTTGTTTTCTGCTTTGAGACTTGGGAGGTTAGCAGGTGGAGGCATGCGCCGTGAAATACCAACTTTTCCAAGACTTTGTAACCCATGTCGAGCTGCAACTAAAAGATCAGTAACATCAACTTTCTTAGAACATCTATTTTGTTATCCCCCCAAATTTAACAAAACTTTTGACTATTCCTAATGTTAAGGATATATAAAATGAAATCACTACAGGCCTGCAACATAATTCAATGCAGAAATCATAAACAATCAAATCATTCAATAGCTTCAAAATTTTAAAAATGCGGCCGAGTGTGATGACTTGTGCTTGTTAATACCAAAATCCTTGGGAAGTTGAGTCAGGAGGATCACTCGACCACCTCAGTTTGAGGCCACATTGCAACAAAATGAGATCCTGCCTCAAAAAACAAACAAACAAACAAACAAAAACAAAACAAAACAAAAAACCCCCACAAAAGCTCAAAACTAAAACAAAATTCTAATACTGCACTGCAATACAATATGGATAGAGAAAGAAAAAAAATACTGATAATGACAGTACTGAAATTTTTTAGGGAATAATAAAATGTTAATACACACACACACACACACACACACACACACACACATATACATATATACCAAACATGGTCCAAATTTCAGTTTCCACTATTTATAGTGGACCCAAAGAAAACAGAACCACAGAACTTTATTCTACCACTGAAGAGACAATAAGCACCAATACAAAGCTGTGTAGCTCAATTTTACAGACAAGTTTCCTGTTTGGAATCACACTATTAGATTCTGTTGATGACAAAGAGAAAAACATATTTTCAAAGGCCTCTCTCTATAAGACTGTACATTGTCTTTTCTTTGGTCTTTTTTGAGGCAAGATCCTGCTATATAGTTCCAACTGGCCTTGAGCTCAATGGGTAGCCCAGGTTGGTCTTAAACTCAAAATAATCCTCCTATCTCAGCCTCCCAAGTGCTGGGGTTACAGACATATGCCACCATGCCCTAAGAGTACATTTTCAATTCTAAAATATTTAATCTATATCTCCTGAAAAATGTATGAATATATAAAAAAAGGCAAATGAAAACACAATTGCATAAACCTGGGTTTGTTATAGCTTATAACAGTAGTTTCTGGTTGCATTATCTATAGTAAGAAAACTAGAAAAAATAAATAAAATACAATGCCATTTGACTTTACTCACCTGTAGTTTTCTGGGTCTCCAGTGATTTTCCCTTGTAAGTATTAAACAAACTGAGTGTTGCATACTTCTTCCCATCCTTTGCTTTTGTGCTCTGGCCTGACTTCTCCGACATTTCGGTGGACACTCATCGAGTCCAAAACCTCCTGCCACACTGCTCAAAATCAGTCTTTAAGAGGCATAGAAGGAAAAACAGAGAAAATTTTTAGAACTTATGAGCAGAATAAAACTTAACTTCAAATGCTCACAGAAAGTTTAAAAAATACTAAGAAATGAGGTATCAATCCTCATTATTCATCAGTGATAATTTATTATTATTTTTTAATCCCAAATGCATTTATTGGGATGGCTTCCCATTCATCTTGACTTTAAGGGAGTGCTAATTCCTCCTGAAGGAACATCCTTCTGTGAGTCTTGCTTTCCCTCCTTAGGCAGGCACAGGACAGTGGAGCAGCCAACACACAGAACTACATGGCTGAAGACCGTGGTAATTTTACAGCGTCCAGGGCACTTAACGTCGACGAAGTAGGAAATGGGGCTCTGCACCAGGCGCTTCTTCTTGTGCTTCCTCTTCTCCTCCAGAGGTATGAAGATCTTTTGTGGAGGCATGTTCTTGTGCAGAGGTCATCCCCGAAAGAAAGGCCATCAGTGATGATTTCATAGACTTCTTTAATACTGTTAAATTCCAATAGCCAATACACAATAGACTACTGCATACATATACCCATTTATAAACATTCTCTCCCAAATAAAAGGAAACAAAGTATAGAGCAAGTGTATTGTGTAAGGTATGAAAGGTAACAAAAAAAGAGCCTATAGAGTTAGAAAAAAGGAATGCATTCTCCCATGCAGTTTTTCTCTAATACTGCAGAAACTAGTAGTACATCACAAACAACAAACAAAAGCTAAGTCATAAAAAAGCTAAATTAGGGGCCAGGGAGATGGCTCAGTGGAATAAGCACTTTAATGGCAAGCTCAAGGGCTTGAGTTCAATCCCCAGTTCCGCTAAGAAAAAAAGCTAAATCATAAATCACGTGAAGCAATCACAAGTGCATTTAAATAATACAAAGATATGCTGTATCTACTGCTTTTATAAAAAAAAGAACACACATCTCTAAATGAAGAGTTTGTGGCCATAAAGTGTAAGACTAACGCTTGGTAACCTTTAATCTTAGCCATACGACAGGAGTATTACAAGTTTTAGGCCAGTTTGGACAACACAGCAAGTCCCTGTCTCAAAAAATTTAGAGGAGTCAGGGAGATAGCTCAGAAGAATAAGAGCTTGTCTGGCAAGCACAAAGGCCTGAGTTCAATCCTTAGTTCCACCAAAAATAAAATAAAATTTAAAAAAACAAACCCTGAAGGGGTGGGAATGTACTCTGGTTCTTCCTAGGTTCAAACCCTAATACTATTGGGCATTGGGAGGGGGAGGTTAGATGAATGAGAAAGGATGATTCCACTAGAGAGGTTTACCCATTACTTGTGAACACTTTTTTTTTTGTTTGTTTTGGTACTGTAATCGAACTCAGCACGTCATTCTTTCTAGGCAGGCACTGCTCCACTGTGCTAAATTCTCAGGTCTGTGAACATTTTTTAAAGTTTAACTTAGCCACTAGCTTTCTAGCATCTTGCCTTGTTTCTAAAAGACTAGGAAAGAGATACCCAATTCTTAATAACATACTTGAGAGAAATGCTAGTTCCTGTTCAAAAATTCACACATGCTGGTTAGTAGGGCAAGAATCAAGCAACTCAGAAAAGTCATGAGCAGAACTCACCTTCATTTTGTATACTTTAAGGTATTTTTAAAAGTCTAATTCCTGTTTACGAGCCTATAATGAATAAAACAATCACGGGTACCTAAAGGAGTAACAGTCAAGACCAACAGAATAGTGACCAAGATGAATATAGGAAGTTTCCTTCCTCCTTGAGAAACTACTAAAAAACTGGACTGTGGAGGGGCAGGGGAGTTGGCTCAGTGGAATAAGCGCCTCGTTGTCAAGCGCAAGGGCCTGAGTTCAATCCCCAGTTCTGCCAAAAAAAAAAAAAAAAAAAAAAAACCACCCTGGACTGTGGGCACATGT
This sequence comes from Ctenomys sociabilis, assembly GCA_004027165.1. Classification (NCBI taxonomy): domain Eukaryota; kingdom Metazoa; phylum Chordata; class Mammalia; order Rodentia; family Ctenomyidae; genus Ctenomys; species Ctenomys sociabilis. Next base: position 49,550 of record PVKA01011064.1, on the reverse strand, counting down.
ATGTATGCTTATGTATACAAAAACAACACTGGAAAAAAAGAAATTCCTGACATTTGGAAACAATGAAGTGAGCCATCCAGTTGCCTGAATTTACTATCCAAAGAGTTCCCAGGTCCTGACCCAGAGAAAGAAAATGATGGCTGAGGAGTTAAGTTCAAAGTTTGAAGCTAAGAGTTCATGCAATAGTGTTTAGATAAAGATAGTATGTCTGCATCTTGTACTAAGAATAACTACGAAGACAACACACAGAGAAAAAAATTACAGACTTGCAGAGAATCCCATTTTAAGTACCAATCTACACAACTGGGAGCAAACTACTATGAAACATGAATGAACCATCTTAAAGGACTAGATCCTAGTGTCCAAAACACATGAATGAACCACCCTAAAGGACCAGTGCCTAGTTCTCAAAAAGGGATGGGAATAGTGCTATTCTTACAAGTCAGATTTTAAAAACATCATGACTTACTGGGTATTAAATGAGTACTCAGAAAAACCTGGCCTTAGGAGTAAAAAACTAACACTCTTGGTCCTGCCCACCCCCTCAGACCCAGCACAGCCTGCTCTGTGAGTGAGAACACCCACCAGAGTAGATCCACCAAAGTCCAGGCCCAGTGAGTGTGTGAGAAAGCTTCTGTGCTCTCCTGCCCCACACCATACTCCTCCACACACAGGCCTGGGGAGCAACTCTACAGCTAAAGTCCTTGAACTGAGACTATGTTCAAAACCACGCAGCTAATCCAGAAGCAGAGCATCTTGTCAAAGGGGCACAACAGCCTCACCTCCAAGGACAGCAACAGGAAGGAGATTAGCACAGCAGCCAGACCTAAGCCAGACAAAACTACATGCACTAGAACTTGGTGTAACAATATCTGAATTTCTTAAGGTGCTAATGTTAGAACTGCATCAAAACTCTACACCAAAGGTCAGAGGTTAGAGCTATAAGACATGATAAAAATAAGGAGCCAAATGCGGTCTCAGGCCTTGAGCCCACCAATGATAAGTGCAGAGGACACTAGCTCAGCTAAAATGAATGAGTAAACAGAGTAGGAAGGAAACAACAGTAGAAAGGTATAGAGGAACTCAGACCAGAATTAACGCCTGAAATAAAAAAAGAAAATTTTGAATACATAGCATCTGATGTAATGAATCAAAACCAGAAACATATGGGGGAAACCCAATGCCCACCCAGAACAAGTGCAGAGAACACTATTCCAGCTAAAACATATGAATTAACAGCGTCACAGGCAAAGAAACAACAGCAAAAATGTAAAGAGGAACTCATAGCAGAAATAATTTCTGAAATAAAAAAAGAAATCTTCAAATCATAGCATCTGAAGTAGAGAATCAATTCCAATTGAGCAAACCCAATTTGGAAAAAACTCTGCAGTAACAGAATTAATAGCTGCCTCTAAAGAAGACATTGACAAAAAAAATAGAGATTAGAAATATGACGGATTCCTTGAATGAGAAATACAGAAAACAAATAGATCGAATGAAGCAGAGTCAAAGAGATATAGAAGAACTTAAAATCTCAATCATGAGTCTACAAAACTCAGTGAAAGTGAAGACAGTCTGAGACGCTGGTACAGCTAGTGAAAAGGTGAGAAAAGATCTAACAACTAGGATGCAGGAAAAAATAATCCATCACATGCAAGATGATGCCAAGGTGAACAATGTGAGACTAATAGGCATCAATAAGAAAGGAGTCAATACAAATGATATAAAAAGAATATGGGCAGAAGTAATCACAGAAAGCTTCCCACATATGAAGAAACAATATGACATCCAGTTAACTGAAGCATACAGAACGCCAAATAACTTCAACCCAACTAAAAACACACCAAGACATATAATAGTAAATCAAGATCCCAGAAATTCAACACAAGAATACTATACTGAAAGCTGCTAGAGAAAAGAATCAGATTACACTCAAAGGAAAATCCATCAGAATTACAGCTGACTTCTCTTCACAAACCATGAAAGCAAGGAGAGCATGGAGCAGAGTATTTCAAGTCCTCCATGAAAACAAATTCTATCTGAGACTACTATACCCTGCAAAACTCTCTTTCAAATTTGATGAAGAAGTGAAATACTTCCATGACAAAGAACAACTAAAAAATTTCATGATACAACGCCATCCTTACACAGGCTACTGAAAGATGTTCTAGAGAGGGACCACAATGACCAGAACTCCACTCATAAGAACAGAAGGAACCCACTAAATAGGGCAAACAAACACAGGATAAAAAGAAGTAAACAACAGCAGGTAAATAACACGACAATCATAAGTCAAAACATTTCAATTATAGCCATCAATGTAAATGGACTCAATTAAGAGAAATAGACTGGCACAGTGGATTAGGAAACAAACCCCAACAATATGCTGTATACAAGAAACACAACTCAAAAGGACATTCATAGGTCAAAGTCAAAGGATGGAAAACAATACTGCATGCCCCAGAACTGCAGAAAAAAGCAAGGGTAGCAATCTTGTTCTCAGACAGTCTCAACTTCAAACCAAGAATGATCAAACGAAATAAAGAAGATCATTATATACTGGTTAGGGGAAGAATTCAAGAGCAAGAGGTAACACTCATAAATATGTATGCACCAAACACAGGAGCACCCAACTATGTAAGACAAATCTTAATGGACATGAAAAAGCTAATATTCAATACCACAGTCTTAACAGGAGACCTGAATACCCCCTTATCCCATAAAGACAGGTCAACTAGACAAAAAATTAGCAAAGTAGTAGTAGACTGAACCAGAGCCTGGAATAAATGAACTTGGTGGATGTATACAGTGTTCCACCCAACCACAGCTGAATACACTTTTTTTTCAGCTGCACATGGGTCATTCTCTAAAATAGACCACATAATGGTCCATAGGTCATACTTAGGTATGTGCAACAAAACAGAAATTATCCCCTGTGTATTATCTGACCACAGTGCAATGAACCTGGAAATAAATGACAAAAGAAACCAGAAAAAAACCCTAAATACATGGAAATTAAAACAACACCCTACTCAGCAATCAATGGGTTACAGATGAAATTAAACAAGAAATTCAACAATATCTATAATTCAATGAAAATTCAATCACAACTTATTGGAATTTATGGGATGCAATGAAAGCAGTTCTCCGAGGGAAGTTCAAAGCTATGAACTCACACATTAGGAAAACAGAATGGAAACAAATAAACACACTAATGCGACACCTCCAACGTCTAGAAAAGGAAGAGCAAACGAAACCCAGAGCTCAAAGACGAGAAGAAATCATAAAGATTAGAGCAGAAATTAATTCAATTGAGATGAAGAAAGCAGTCCAAAGAATCAATGAATCAAAAAGCTGGCTCTTTGAAAAGTTAAATATTGATAAGCCACTAGCTAACCTCATCAAAAAGAAGAAAGAAAAACTCAAATACAAGCAATAAGGAATGAAAACGGTGTAATCACCACAGACCCAGTGGAAATTCAGAAGATTATCAATAGCTACTTTGAGAATCTTCACGCTCACAGAATAGAAGACACAGATGAAATACAGATTCCTAGAAAGGTACAAATTACCAAAACTGAATTAAGAAGATAGAACAACTCTCAATAAACCAAGCTTGCCGACAAAAAAAAAAAAAAAAACAAACAAACAAACTAGCAATCTGAAAGTTAACTGACCAAAGGATCTAAGTGTTCCCAGGTTAACCTTCTGGAGCCTTGAATACTTATTTCGAAAATGAAAAAGAGCGGCTGGGGACATGGCTCAGTGGAATAAGCGCTTCCCTAGCAAGCCCAAGGGCCTAAGTTCAATCCCCCGTTCCACAAAAAAGAAAAAGATACTAATCATGTGAAAAGAAATAATCCTCAAAGTGGCATTCATTAAAAAATTATCATGTCAATGAAGAAGCAGAGGAAGTCTGCCCATTAGCTCAGTTGTTTAAGCACCTACTCATGCAAATGCAGTTAGGCGCAGGATACCTCCGTTTGAACCCCACCTCCACCTGCCTTACCAGACCCATCCTTAAGGCAGGCTGAGCCAGCAGAAACAAAACAACAGAACTGTCAATCAACTGAAACCAGTATCAGTAACACTGTAGTTGTTAAAATTAATGGGACAAAAATTTTTCAATTATTTTAAAACTATACCTTATTTATCTGACAAGCTATAGTAAAGAAGATCCTATACAAACAGAACATACAAAGTATACAAAAACATAAAAACATATAGAAATGAAAAACATACTAGATAAACTTGTAAGGGTCTCATTTGAAACCCTTTTAAAGGAAATAGTGAATATAAAGCCATCAACAGAAACTACCTGAAAGGGGCTGGGGGGGTAGCTCAGTGGAATAAGTGCTTCCCTAGCAAGTGCCAAAGGCCTGAGTCCAATCCCTGGTTCCGCAAAAAGAAAAACAAAAAGAAACTACCCGAAAAAGAGAAAACAGTAATAAAACAAGCTAGGCACGGTGATATGTACCCTGTAATCCCAGCACTCAGGAAACTGAATTACAAGGATCACTGGGAGTTTGAGGCCAGCCTCCACTATACCACTACCAACAAAACAACACTCTCAACAAGGGGCCTTGAGACAACTTTAGGAAGAGGGAGATGAGAAACTAGGGAAAAAAATGGCCAAAATGTTAACTTGATGAAATTATAAACTCAGATTTAAAATACTCAGTACAGCCAAAGCATAAGAAACATTAAGAAATCTATAATAATCAGAAGCTGAAAATAATGACTCATAATGGAATTAAAAAATGAAATACTCAGATATATGCAACAGAAGACCTACATTCTGAGAACTACAAAGTATCAAAGAAAGGCTAGACAGATGACTATATGCCACCAGAAGTACCACAAATATATGCCACCACAAAACCCAACATAGGGCTGGTGAGATAGCTCAGTTGAATACCCACATTCCTGGCAATGACAGGGGCTTGAGTTCAATCCCCAACTCTGGGGAGAAAAAAGAAAAAAAAAAGGTATTAAGATGTCAGATTTTACCAAATTCATCTACAGATTCTAAGTGCTCCAAAACAAAAACCTCTGAAGAAATTTTTTTGAAGACAACACTTTGTTGACTCTAAACTTCATAAAGAATTGCAAAGAACTTTTACTACCCTAATGAATAAGATTTGAAAAGGTACAACCTTATTTCAAGACTCAAAGAAGGTAGAAATAATGAGGTACTAAAGGAAAAAATAGCTTGATGACTGGGTGTGGTGTCACACACCTGTAATCTCAGCACGGGAGGCTGTAAACAGGCAGATCACTAAGAGTCCAACCTAGTAGTGAGACCTTGAACACCCTGTAGACCCTTCCCTAAAATACAAAAACAAGGGAAACAAAAACAAAAAGTAAAATAGTTTGAAAATGTAAATACATGATTTTTTTTTTTTTTTGCAGAACCAGGGATTGAACTCAGGCCCATGCTCTTGTCAGGGAAGCGCTTACTCCACTGAGCCATCTCCCCAGCCCCAATATATGAATATTTGCTTTTGACAAATGCAAAGAAAATTCAGAGGATAAAAGTCTTCCCAACAAAAAATACTGTGGCAGTTTATTAATATATAAAAACATTAACTCTGTTCTATTCCTTTTTAAACAAAATTCAACTCAAATGTATCATAAAATTTAAAACCAAAAGCTGTAACCTGGGGGGAAAATTTTCAAATCATATATATGACAAAGAATTTAAAGGCATACAGAAAATTTTCAGAAGTTAGGAAAAATTTCTTTTAAAAAACCATGGTAGGGCCAGGGAGATGGCTCAGGGGAACAAGGCTTCCCTGGCAAGGGCTTGAGTTTAATCCCCAGTTCAGCCAAAACCAAAAACAAACAAACAAAAAACACACTATGGTGCTGGTGAAGAGATAGGGACCAAAATTATACTGCTGAAGGGAATGAAAAAAAGACAATGGACAATCATCCTGGAAAGCAATCTGGTAGTTTCTCAAAAAGGTAAATAGTCACCAATCATTTTCTCCTGTTCCATTCCTAACATTCATCCAGGAGAAAACAAACAAACATACAAAGTGTAGCTAAAAATACATTTCCCTCTCTGTTTTCACCATTTTCTGAAGCAGTTCTGGAAGTTCTTATTCATGAGTCTTTAAGTGCGCTGTGAGGTTTGCCTTGATGTTCCAAATCTACAGAATGTTTAATGGTCATTTTGACTTTCAGGAAGAATCTTAAAATGCAGATCTGGTGAACTGGGTGGACAGCACTCAAAAGCAGCATTTATTGTATTTCTGATCCCACAAGAAGGAAAATATATTAAGAAGGATTAATGACAATGCCTTTTACTACTGTAGTTGAAATATTCACTACAATTTTCAATCACTCCGAGTACATAAATATTTTTGCACTTCATGGTATTTTATGTGTAACAATCCCACACTGGCAGGAACTGTCCACCAAATGACTAGATTCCAATCACAGTATTCCCATTCAATGAACTACTAAAACAAACAAACAAACAAAAACTAGGTTTGAGTGTGGTAGCACAACTGTAATCTCAGCCTTTAGGAGGCTGAGATAAGAGAATCGTTTTGGGATCGGCTTGGAGTGCAGTGAGACTGTCTCAAAAACAAAACCAACAAAATTCTTGATATAGGTAACAAAGTGGACAATCTCAAAATGATTATGCTGAAGAATGAAAGAAGCTAAAATATCTCTCCCATCTTGTTTTGTACTGTAATTGTATTTCAATAAAACCTGCTTATAAAAAGCTCAATTCCTAGATCACGTATTAACAAAACATCCCTATTTTAATGTATTAAAGCAAAATGAGGCAGTAAACATGATCATCAAAGGATTAGAGATGAGTTTAAAAGTAGTATATTAGAAACAGGGCCAGGAAGATAGCTCAGTAGAATAAGCACTTGCCGGGCAAGCGCAAGGTCCTGAGTTTAATCTCTGGTACCTCAATCAATCAATCAATCAATCAATCATATTGATTGATTAAATTAAGTGGACAGCAGATTGAAAAGGAAAGGAAACACTGGCATGAAGAGAGAAATCAATAGGAATGTGGAAAACAATGCAGTAATGAAGTCAACACCAAAGAAGGAAAACAAAACAAAACCTCACAGCATACATAGGAATCAAAATGGTGCTTTCTTCTTGGAAATGATAAAAAACAATGTAAGATTTTTGTAGCTTCAAAATTAACTGGGGGGGGGAATAAATGTAGAAGTAAATCAATTAAAATTTTTCAATAAAAGAAAGTCAAAAGTAAAACTGCAAAGATACATAACAGAAAATTCTTTGTATCAAATATACAATCACACACATACTTCAGAGGGGAAAGTACTCTTAAATCTTTTAATTACCATATAAAACAGCAAGTTTAAAGTTTTCCAGGTGAAAAACTGGCCACAAAACTGATAAAATTCAAAAGTGTTTTTCAGGGGTTGAGGGAAGTTCACTGGGTATGGCAAAGCTCAGTGGAAAGGCACATGTTTGTGAAGTGCAAGGCCTTTGGTTAAATCTCCAGAACTAGAAAAGGAAAAAAAAAAAAAGGGAGTCAAATGGCACTCCAACAATTTTTGTAATTACCATTATGGCATCTTTTATAGGTGGCAACACCTGGCATAAAGGAAAGAAACCTCAATTCAGTCTGGTGTACTACTGACATAAAAAGCATACAAACACAGAAATGCATATAAAACTGACCTATTTTTACATAAACTGATACAAAAACCTCCCAAGCATAAAGATATACTTAAAAAAAAAAAAAAAAAAAAAGCTATGGATCCGAAATACTAGTATGCATGACTATCTGCAATCTTTGCAAGTTGGTGCACGATAGAAGTTTATAATACAAGTCAGTCGTTAAATGATTCATATTTTGAAACTTGTTTACTGAACACCTATTATAGCAGGCTACCCATCCTGTCTGTAGTTTCACTTTGCATAGCTTATTACCAGCAGTCAACTACGATTTAGACATCAAACAAAAATCTGAAAAAGTAATCTACAAATGCATATGTATAACTACCTGAACATTAAGTGAGCATTTATATCATTGTCATTAACTGTCCTTTGCAAAAGTTTATGTACTGCTAATTTTTGTGCACTTGTATGGAAACCTAACCCATTTTTCTGCTATATACCTTTGAAAATAGAAACTGATGTCTCTTTAAAGCCTGTAAGAGTAATTTCATGTATTTTTGGAAGTATAACATAGCAAAGTAGACAGGTTAGCGATGCATGCCCGGAATCTCAGCACTTGGCAAGCCGAGGCAGGAGGATCACTGTGAGTTCAAGGCCAGCCTGACTGCACAGTGAAACTCTGTCTCAAAAAGACTAAATAAATAAATAAATAATCTAGCAAAGTAATCTTCTGTAGCAGAGATGGCAAACCTATGGCATGTATGCCACCTCAGGATGTCTGTTATCATTGAAAGCTCTAAAATGTTCACTGTCACTGCTCTACAGGCTACAAAGGCAACAAGGCTTCCCTAATACTACAATAACAATATTCACCAAACCATTTTTATAACAAATATGCACTGAGAACAACTATGAAATGCATTATTAGGATATATTATGAAAGACTCAACTGAATAAATGGGTAGCAAAAGAGAAAACAGAGACTTTCAACTGATGGTAAAGTCCAGAAGATCTATCTGAACAAGAAAGAACTGAAGAAATTATCAGTGGTTATCAGCTACATAGGCATAAAAAAAAAATCTCACCTGCCAGGGCCCAAAGTTAGACAAAGGAAAATTTCCGAGGTGAAGACAGCAACAATATTCTTTGAAAAGCTTCCCAAGTGTATCTAAAATAGTTACAACTGAGAAGCTGGGCCTGCTAGGGTAGTACAAGAAGCACTGTCCTTGAGTTTATTATAAATGCCACAGAAGAGAAGGAACAATTAAAAGTCTAGTGGCTGCATTCATACAAGCAGATCCTAAGTAACAATGGTATAATTTAAATAATCGGTAATTTAAAGGCCCTTGAACAGCAAGCTCAGTCAGTAAGCAGGTGAGCATTGTGGTCAGCTTGCTAGCTTCTGATTTAAAAACTTAATGACACAGAGGAAAGAAATTTATCTTCTACCTTTATCACTTCTAATTCTGAAAAAATGTCTATTTCTACAATTTACTGATTCTTCTATATTACCATCTTGCTTATTATTATTATTACTCTGTACATAAAATTTACATCACTGGGGCTGGGGAGATAGCTTGGTAGCCTAAGCACCTGCCAGGCAAGCACAAGGACGTAAGTTTGATCCTTAGGTACTGTGCGCTGTGGGGCATGCCTGTAATCCCAGCACTGGGGAGGCTGAGACAGGAGGACCACTGCGTCTGAACTGTGTAGTAAGATACAGTATCAAGAAAAAAAAATGTTAAGGTTAAAAAAAATCAGCATCATTAATGACCGAAGGTCAAAGCCTTTTGATAAAACACACCCCTTCAATGCTCAAGAGAAAGTAATCATCTAAAATTCAAGGTTCTCTTACTTACCAATGAAAGCTTAAAAAAACTCAAAAAACCCTAGTATTGTCCACTTGAAATAGATGCGACAAAACAGGTACCTGCATTTTCAAAATTCAAAACAATAAAAAATGCCCTGTAACAGGTTGGTTTTTGGGGTGGAAAAATAAGAGGGAAAGTGGAAAGCTACAGCTTTAAAATCAAATCACTTCCAAAAAGTCTAAAAGACATACAGGAAAGTAGTAGTTTGTCATAATATAGCAGCAACCTTTCAAAATGAAAAGATGACACTGAACAATAGTAACAAAGATTTTTTTTCAAAAGGTTTCATAAAAGCACATGTATTGTAAGTTTAAGGTTTGTAGAGAAAAAATGTAAAGCTTCTATGTCTAAGGGCCTTCCCCTTTGGCCATTTCATCATTTACAGTTCACTGCTTCAACCAGTAACAGTAAAGCTAATTCCCAAAACCTTCCTTCAAGCCACAATCTTTAAATACATAATTTAAATTGTCTACAGACCAGAACACCACAAAGTTTCTTGACAACTTTAAAATCACAGTTTATTCCCCATTCACTCACACATGCTATGTACTCAATGTCTATCCTACAGTAGGCAATGCTGGGAAAAGGTAAACAGACATGCTGTCCTCATCCACTGAGTGGAAACAGTTTAGAATGAGGCTAGAAAAGATTTGAAAAGCAAATGGAGAATAGGAAAAACAGCAACTAGGGAAAACAGAACAAGGGACTGGCAAGCAACACTGAAAGCCTGACAGAAGCACGTATGTATATACAGTACTCCCAAATCTGTGCAGTTAAGATTCTCGCCAATGTTTAGCCTAGGAAAAAAAGTGGTGGGAAGCACAAAAGCATCTGGGTTAAATCAAGAGCTGCATCAAAGCTGCCAGCCTTGTATAAATAAAAGGAAGGTGAAAATACTGCCAAAAGAATTACTGGAGTCAAAGCTACAATGGTTATTTCGTTTGTGTACCCTCCAAATCTCATGCTGAAACTCAAGCCTTGATACAACAGCATTAAAAGATGGTGCCCTTTACTGGGTGATTAGGCCATGAGTGAAATGAGTGCCTAATTAAAGGGTTGGAGGAAAGCAGACCTCTTGCCTGTGTCCACATTTTTAATGAGGACAGACACAATGTTGAAGATGGCACTTGATAAAGACTGGTCCTCACCAAACAACTCAACTATACCTTCAACTAGAGCTTTCCAGCCTCTACAACTGTGAGAATTAATTTTGGCTCAGATATTCTGTTAGAGTTGAGTGAATGGACTAAGAGAGCCAAGGGAATGGCAAATTTCAGGACTAAAACATGTAAATAACAGTAACAGTAGCATTAATGAGTATGTACAAGCCAAGTTTACTATAGACTGCTTTTTCAACTATTTTATGCAGTATTTCTGTAAGAATGAAATGATTCCCCTCAAAATTATAAACAAAAACTACTCTGCTCTCCTCGACACATTCACCTCTTCCAACTTCCCCAGAAGCATTTTCACTGGTTTTTGGTCTTAAAATGTTTAGTACTTTTGACATTCATTTCTCCCATTTTTTATCATTGGAGAGAACTGCATTCTATACATTTTAATTTAGCAATATATTCCGAAGCTCATTTTTTAAAAATAGGTCTACACAGGTCTAGAGATGTAGCAGCATAAAAAGATTAGACTGAGACTAAGAAGAGCTTACAGTCTAATTCATCAAGGTGATGTTTTTGGGCCAGAGACAGCTCAGTGGCATAAGCACCTGCCTGGCAAATGCAAGGTCCCAAGTTTAACCCCCGTACCACAAAAACAACAACAACAACAACAACAACAACAAAAAACTTCATTGGAGCTAGAATAAAAGCTAATATCCAAGATGAAAAATCAGTTTTCATTACAGAACAGAGAAATTTCTAAACAACGTAACAATAACATGTTATTTTAAAAATCATTTAGAGGGCCACCAAGATAGCTCAGTGAACTAAAGAGCCCACTTAGGCAAGCTCAGGGACTGTGGTTTGATCCCCAGCACCATATGCTTCGCTAGCCCCACTTCCCAGGGCTGGCTGAGCGGGCCAGAGTCTGAACATAGAGGACCATGCCTGTAATCTTTTGTGCTGGGGAGGCTGAAAACAGGAGGATCACTGAGTCTGAGCTGTGTAGTAAGATCCTGTAACAACCAATTACACACATAAAAAAAATCATTTAGAAATGCTAAATAATGCAAATTTTCATTACCAAATCATTTATCATAATATGGAGCAAAACATCAAGAAAAAAAATTTGTGGAAACAAAACAGTGAATCTTGATTAGCAAATTTTCATTCAAAAGCTAGGAATGGGGCCGGAGAGATAGCTCAATGGCATAAGTGCCTGCGTGGCAAGCACAAGGTCCTGATTACAATTCCTGGTATTAAAAAAAAAAAAAAAAAAAAAAAAGCTGGCAATGATGGCACACACAATACTAGCAGAAGCATCTTCAGATTGAGGCCGGCTTGAGTGAAACACAATGAGTTCAAGATCAGTCAAGAGTACCCAGAGGGCCAGCCAAATAGCTCCAGCAGTGGTATTATAAGTTGAACTAAATTCAGAAATTTTAAATCTTTAAATATTTATTGCCTACTCCTTTTTACTTTAAGAATTCCAATTATATGAATATTAAAAAAAGGAGCAGTTAAAGCTTACAATTTTTGTTTTTACTGATTTTCCTTTCTTGAATTTCTTATAACTTCTTATTGTTCTTCTAAAACAAAACTTACACGTTTAAATCTGTTAACCTGAAAAACTAATCTGCACACAGCATCATGTAATACAGCAATCATTGATGGATTCCTATTACTTTGTTTAGTGAAATCTTGTATCATGCATAATGCTGTTTTCTTTTATCACTATTTTGTATTCTTCATAAAAAAAATAAATACACAAAAATAAAATTAAAAAAAAAAAAAAAAAAAAAAAAAAAAAAAAAAAAAAAAAAAAAAAAAAAAAAAAAAAAAAAAAAAAAAAAAAAAAAAAAAAAAAAAAAAAAAAAAAAAACCCAAATAGCTCCAGCAAGCAGGCACAAGGGCCAGGGGTCTGACCCCCCCATGCCCCACCCCCTGGGGCCTGCCATGCAGGCCCTGCCCCCAGGGCACACTGAGCCCACATTGAGACTGGGCATGATGGCCTGCACCTGTAATCCCACCATTTGGGAGGCTGTAAACAGGAGAATCACTGCAAGTCCTTTCTAGTAGTGAGACCCTGAATACACGATAGACCCTTAAGAGTACCCAGAGCTCTTACATCCAAAAGAAAAAAAAAAAAAAGAGGAAAAAAGTCATTTTGAAGTTTAGCAATATAAAAAATTGGGGGGCTTGCCAGTTAGCTCAGTTGTTTAAGAGTCTGCCTGGGCAAACAGGCCCAAGGGAGTGCAGTTCAATCCCCAGCACCACATGCCACACCACACCTGCCTTTAAGGCAGCCTAAGTCAGCCCCTCACCCCAAAAATCCTTCTCAATAATTTAAAAAGCTTAAGAATCAATGCCCCATTTATTTATTTATTTATTTAGAACCAGGGATTGAACTCAGGTGCAACTGAGCTACCTCCCATGCCCCCAATGTCCAATTTATTGTACAAAAAGGATGAGGATGCAAGGGCACTGATTTGCACATTCCCCAAACCATGTTTGACACTCTAGACATGCAAATATCTGGAAAATGAAACTGTGGGGAGGTTAGTAGGTTTTGATAAGATCAAGAGGATTGTTAGTGCCCTTACTAGAGACAAGAGAGCTCCCAGTCATGAGAAAACACTGTAAGAGGCCATGCACAGTAAGAGATTTCTCCAGATGTGGACCATGGTGACATCTTTACCACAGATTTTCAGTTTCTAAACCTTTGAGAAATAAACTTTGTTTTAGTAACCTATATGGCACCCTGAGCCAAGCTGGGGGTAGGGTGAAACCACTCATTCAAAAATTAGCATTTTATCAAATTTTAACTAATTGTCTATTTAAAATTTAATTCAAAAAGCCAAAAACACATATGTCATTTCTAGTTCCCAGCCAATCAATAGTCATAAAACATTTTTAAAAAGTTGATTCACTTCCCTTCCTAACCATGCTTTGTTTTTAAAACAGTATTTGCCTTTACAAACTTCCCCTTAAATACAAATGAGAGCCTCAAATATTTTAAAGTGGAAAATCATTTTATGTTTAAAGAATGTCAAAATATGAACTGGTCACTCCTCTACCTGTAAGTTTCATATTCAAGGATTCAACCGTTCATAGGTGGAAAAATACAGGAAAAAATAAAATAAAGGTAAATTAAAATGAATACAGTAATTTGATTGTCATTTACATAGCTTTAGGTATTACGAATAATTTACAGATGATGTAAAACTGTAAGAGAAAAAAATTAAAGTTATATACATGTGAGAGAACTCTAGAATCAATCCCTCTGGATCCTGAGGGATAATTAATGTGATCTGAACAACTACATGCTGACACTATCCTTTTTAAAGTCAGTAATGAGGATTTGGAAGGTAGGCAGGAAGTGGCATTTTTTAAATGTATTTGGTACAGGGTCTCACTATGCAACTTGGACTCGTGGTGATTCTCCTGTTTTCAGCCTCCCAAGTGCTGGGAGTAGAGGCATGTGCCACCACACCCAAACTCGGTGATCTGCTTAGCATGCCTGGGGATGGAGGTTGGGACTGGCACAGCCTGTGGTGCCAGGAATCCAACCAAGTGACTTTCTAAGAGTTAAAAATAGTCTCGAATTTCAGGATGAATTAAAGGATTACTAAAGATGCAGTCTTAGTTCAAAACTGTACTAAAAACAAACAGACAAAAAACAACCTGAATTTCATTACAGAACACAATGGTGGGCACCTACAGTCTTAGCTGGTGGTGTGGACTGCCAATTCAGTAAGAGCCTGGGCAATATAGTTAAGAGCCTGTCTCAAAATCAAAACAAAAACCCAAAACACCAAATTGGAAAAATGCACAACCATCCCAGTTATCAGAAAAGGTTCTAGCTTTGTAATAGCCAGTAGTATGACAGAATTGTTTTTTTTTAAATAAAACTTGTTGCTTTCATACAAAAGCAATATTGTTCGCAGAATTGAAATTGTAACATTCTATTGAATTTTGCATTATACTATGTTTACAGTACCACACTCAACTGCAGGCTTCATTATGATAAGCATTAACAAACGAGGCTGACTACAAAGAAAAAACTTTCCCAACTGTTGTTATCCATAAATGGAAATAAGTTATTTTAAAATAGTGCTTAGCATTCTCTATTTTCACAGTTTGCTAAGCAACCTAAAGAGCTGTGAAATGATATGTAATTTCGGTGAGGCACTAAACTAATGTCTAATGCCAGGAAGTATGCACCTATAAAGCTGTATCCAGAAAATAAGTTAAACTTTTTCTATATACCCACATCCCCAGGCCCTTGTTTTTTTTATTCTTTTTTTGGGGGAAGAGGGTGTTAATAATAACAACTAATGGAAAGATATATGACCATTTGTTTAAAAAGAATTGTAAGGATTAATATTCACAAAAGAGTAAGTCCAATCAAAATGAAAGATCTCAAATGGTATTTCTCATGCAAAATAAAATACTCAATAAATATATGAAAAAAAGCTTATCACGTTTGGACTCCAGGGAAATCAAATCAAAACAAAACTGTGCCCCGGCACCACATTCTGTGCCAGCCACACACCCTCTAAAACAACTAGACTGTGATTCGATCTCACTCTAGATACAATAGCTATTAGCAAACAATAAAAATACTGCAGAGAATATTAAGAAATAGGAACCTTTATACACAGTTGTCGGAATGTAAGTTAGTATGGTCTCTAAGGGAAAAAGTATGGAGATTCCTGAAAAAACTAAAATAGAACTACCAAATGACCCAGTTACATCAATTCAAAAGAAATATTGTCAGCATACAAGAGAGAATAGTATAGCCATGTTTACTATGATATTATTTACAATAGTCAAGATATGGAATCAGCCTAGGTGCTTGCAGCGGAAAACACACACACACACACACACACACACACACACACACACACACACACACACCATGGAGTACTTCAGCCATAATTAAGGATAAAATTATATCAGTTTCATTTCCAGAAAAATAGATAGAACTAGTAGCCAGCATAAAAAGACAGTACTGCATGTTTTCCCTCTCATTTGTGGAAACTCAGAGTGAGAATAAGAGAGCATGAGAAATCAATGAGGCTCTGACCTGAAAGTAGGATTACTGGAGGGATAGAAAAAATAGTGGACAATAAAGTAATAAGGTTCATCTTCATTTGTATCTTTATCTCCTGAATGTGTAAACAACTGACTACAGAGACCTGACCATGAGAGGTGTCTAAGCAAAAGCAAGGTCCTAGTCAAAAAGTACTATAAAGATTATTACTGCTTAGTTTAAGATGAATTGGTCAACTTCTCAGGCCTCTTTCATTTGTTATAATCAATTAGTAATTCTGCAGTGTAGGATGACATCAAATGGGCATTTTAAAAATACAAACATAGGTACCTTTTTAAACAGATGGAGTGGAACATGCCTATAATGCAACCTATTTGGAAAACGGAGGAGAATGAAGAATTTGAACCTATCTTTAGCAACACCTGTTTCAGGAACAACAAATTTTTAGATTTTTTTTTTTTTTTTTTTTTTAATGTATTTGGTTGTTGCAGGGTCTCACTATGCACCTCGGACTTGTGGTGATCATTCTTCTTTCAACCTCCCCATTACAGGTGCGCACCACTACACCTGGACTCTGGCCAGCTGGGGCGTCAAGGGGGCTGGGGCTGGCATGGCATGTGGTGTGGGGAGATCATACGTGGTCCTGCAAGTTTGCCTAAGCTTGCCTAAGGAGGCGCTTTAGTCTGCTGAGCTAGCTCATCAGCCCAAATTTTTAGCTTCAATTAAGACATTAATTGAAAAAACTCATGAGGAACAATGAGACATTTTAATATACATGTGTCCGAGTAACTGGCATACCTATTACCCCAAACTTTTATTCTTTTGTGGGGTACATACAATAGTTTTAATGTTAATTTGCTGCTATAATAAAGCTAAGACTATTATATACTAACTTACCTCTACAAGCAGCATCATGCCAAAACATTAAAAACTGTCATATTTTTTAAAAAAAGCATAAATACATCTGTTAAAGAGTTCTAATCAGAACTGTGGAAGGCCATACGCTTTTCTTTGAAAGCAAAATACATGAATTAAATTTCTGAGACATAAGAAAGCCCTTACTATAAGAGAAGCAATGTAGCTATAAAATATTCTGTACTGAAAAACACTGTTCTGGAAAAATAAAGCTTTTGCATATACATCTATTTGATGAAGTGAATGCCAGGGCACTCTTACTGACAAGTTATATTTTACTTACTCACGTTACATAACTACCTTTCTTAAAATTGTTTAAATTGCAGCTGTAACACTTAGTAGCTGAACAGTCATAGATACATCTATCACTTTAATTTCAACAAATTTCTTATTTCCTCACCTGTGGCTTATAATATCACTTGAATACAACTGTAAGACTTAGTAAGTATGTATAAAACTCAGTACTGTATTACAAGTAGTGAGAATTTATGAAATTGTAATTAATGTTTTTAAAATACATTACAAATAAAACAAAATTTTCTAGGCAATCTTATCTTTTGGAAAGCAGTAACATTAAGTTTGGAGTAAAAAGAAATGTTTTTCCCAAGATGTTCATCCAGCACCATTCTTCTAAATCTTTTATACAAAGGGTTATATTTATGCGTTGGACTTTTCTGAGATAAGGTCTTGCCACGTACTTTGGGCTGACCTCAAACCCAAGGTGATCCTCTTCCTCAGCCTCCAGAGAGCTGTGATTACAGAAGTTTGTCCCTATACCTGGTTCAAGGTATAATGTGGGGGACCACCTGAGCAGCTCTCCTTGAAAGAAGAGCGAGAGACTGTCTCCATTTTGACTGAGCCTGATCCTATTTCCTTGTATTGTTATGTAGACAGCTGGCTAGGACTTCTGTTTATCCTTCAATTGGCCTTAAGCAATGTGTATTGGTCTAGCTGAGGTGCTGGTGATAATCTTTGAAGGTGGCATGTGTGTTTCCCTGGTAAGCCTGCTGCTCCTTAACGTGAGCTGGGTGGAGACAGGACATAGAACTAATGCTCCGTGCTGCCAGCTGGGATTGAGCCTCGAGATAGTGGCTATGACTTCCTGGGGCTTGAAAGACTACATCAAAGCTGAAGCCCTAGACTTCCCAAAACATTAAATACTATATAATGCAGATTATTCTTTGCATATCCTCTCTGCATATGGCAGAGGTAAATGTAGGCCACCAGCCTAGCTCAGCTCACAGTAGTCACCTACTTCCCACAATTCTCAGTCAATCCTCCTCAAACCACTCCCCCACTGAATAAAAACCAGGTAAGGCCCTGGGTCGCTCTCTTGGTTCCGAAAAGCCATGTCATGGCAGGACTTAGAGCCCCTTGACTCCCCAGTGATTAAAAATATAATTCAGTGTCGTCATTTTCGCCGTGGGTTGTATGGAAAGTGGTAGATTGGAATCAACTTGATGGGATTCCAATAACGTAACTTTGGGATTACAAATATTGGTTTCTTGGACTGAGACGAGGACCAGGAAGTGTCTCCTACAGTATAAAAAATCCCTTTGCCAAGTCATTAATTCCAACTCCTCCACTGATATATGCTGGGTCTGACATATTAAACCTATCTCTTATTCCCACTTTCATTCTTTTCCTGTACAAGGTGAATGCAAATACAACTATAATTACATTTCTTTTTCCTACCTAAAAAAACAGATCTGCACATGTAGAGAATTTCTGGCTTTTCCCATCCCTTAAACAGTTTCTCATCATGAAAACATATTTTCCTTAAGGCCAGGGAGACATCCCCAGTAAAGTGCTTGCCTGGCAAGTGCAAGAGCCTGAGCTCCATCCCCAGTTCTGCAAAAAAATAAAAAAAATTAAGAAAAAGACTTTCCTTACCTCTAAAATGTTACGAAAAATTCTTGCCCATAGTTGGGAGATAATTTATGTTTTTACAAGCTGAATCTGTATTGTGGTGGAAGCTACATAAATCTCCATGTATTAAAATACAGAAATACCCAAAAAGTTTAATTTAAATTTTAAAACATACATCAATATAACTAAACTTCACCTCTTGCAAAAATCTTTCAATATCCTTTTCCTGTTTGAAAACAAAATTTCTCTATCTGCTCCATTTCTCTAACCTTCAGGAATAGTAAGTCTGTACCTCCCATGCTGTGCTTCTTCAATTAAAATTAATTTGAACCTAAAAATCAGTTACTTAATATACAGACCAAGTTACAAGTATTGCCAACTGTTACTTAAAACTAGAAAATGGTATTTGAACATTGATTAATCATAATTTTATTCATTTATTCTCTAGTCTCTTTGATAGTCAATAAATGATTTATAGTATTATTTCACACTCACTAAAAATAAGTTATAGTACTCATCTTGAAAATACATTAGAAAAACTTTCTCTACTTGCTCAACTACTTTTTTGTTCCTCAGTTCGCTTTGAACCATTTCTCTAGTCTTCCCAATTTTTTTTTTTGATGCTGTTTTAAATGTATCCTTAACATGTTTTCCCTAAGGTATCTTTCAGAGGATCCACTGGTCTCCATAGATTCTTTGTGCAAATAGGAAATTACATTCTTTTGGGAAGACACAGGTACTCTTTTTGGTGAGGAGCTGTTACCTTGGAAAAAAGGGAAGAGGGGTTGGTAGTTTCTTCCAGAGGCCTATGCAAAGAGGCACAGAACTCCGCAAACGAGAACACAGGCTGAATTTCAATTCTTATTGCCTCATTCAGCTTGGTTGGTACCTTTGTGCATGGCGCACAAATCAGGCAACCATATATAGCAACCCTGTAGTTTCTGATTAACTGGGAAAGAGAGAAGTATATCAAGTATTTACTTTCTGTTTCTTTATAACATAGGCAGCCATCTCTTGCAGACTCAAGATTTATTTGGAGGGACTGTTAAAACTCACTGGAACTTATTCCCCTTTAATTTTTCCTTTATCCTGGTTCTCTTCTGCTGGTCAATACCCCATCTTGGTATCATGTAATACCCAGTGCTAGACCGGTTTTTAAATTTCACAGGCAACTCCACTTGCATATTCCACAAACCTAAAAATCAAGGTCTCACTAAGTGTCCTCCATCCCACTCCTTGAACTTTCATCCTCATTATTTGACCTAAATTTCTAGAATTATCAAGGAACTTAAGATCAAATCCAAAGGCTGCTTGTTTCTCGTTTTTTTCTGAGTTCTGCTACATTTGGCTCCGATAATCCAATTTTCAGATTTTTACTGCCCCCATTTCTGTAGTGACTTCATTTATTCTAATTCTCTTGTCATAGATTACCCTAAACATCCTATTAAATTTATCTAAATAAACCTACTTGAGGCTGGCTAGATAGCTCAGTGTTCTAAAGTGCCTGCTTAGGCAATTACAAAGACCAAGGTTCAATCCCTCATACCACATGCTGCCAGCCCTACCCACAGGAGGAGCTGAGTCAGCCACCAAAAACGAAAAAGAAAGACTTCTTTTCAGTTCATCATCATCAAAATGGTTGTCCCAAGCATGCATCAAGTCTCTAATTTATATCTCTTTCTGTAATGCTATTTCTGTTTGATGAATCTATTCCATTCTAGACTTTCACTATTTCTGGCCTTCCTTAACTGCAACTGTTGCCTGATTTTATGCAGCATTCATTTCTTATATCAGCAATGTCCCAAAGGGTAGAATGTAAAGGACTGGTGTTATTTATGTCATTTTAAGTGCTACATAAAAAAGAAGTTAAGACTGTATGTTTATTTTAAAACATATTAGAAGGGGGGTAGTTAATATTGAATGATCCTATAAATTCTTATTTTACATTCACTTTAAAAAGCAGTTAAGAGCCGGGCGTGGTGGCTCATGCCTGTAATCCCAGCACTCGGGAGGCTGAGACAGGAGGATTGTTGTGAGTTCGAGACCAGCCTGAGCTACAAAGTGAGCTAAGGCCAGCCTGAACTGCATAGTGACACCCTGTCTCAAAAAGATAAAAAAAAAAAAAAGCAGTTAAGATGGGTTTAGATAAAATATTAAGTAACAGACAAAGCAGTTAAAAGATAAAGCAAAAATTTAACTGACTGTATTTGAGAAATACTGGCCACTTATACACCCATGAAGGTGGCCAGGGAAATGGCTTGTGGAATAACGTCCCTAGCAAGTGCAAGGATCTGAGTTCAAGCCCTGGTTCCACAATAAATACATAAATAAATAAATAAAGATAAATACTAATCAAATTCCATCATTATCAATGACTAGATAACTATGAACAAATTACTTTCATCTGCTTAAATCTGTTTTCTCATAGTACAGTGGAGATAAACTAATACATTTCCCAGATTTATCACAATATAGAAAGAGATAATGTCTCCAAAATATTCTTAGCTAAATGCTTAGGAAATTATTCAGCAAATATGAAAAGTCTCCAATTCTTTTTTGACCATACCTGGCCCTTGCTCACACATGGCAAGCAATCTACAGACCATATCCTCAAAAAGTTCAAAAAGACTAATAAGAAAATATAGGAAATAAAAAATTTGTACACAACATGAACACACATAATAGCCAATAGTGTTTCTTTACCAGAAATGTGCTCTACATCCCATCCTTGTATGCTTAGTAACAGCAACAACACAGAAGCATGAGTGTGATACACAGCAAGAAACTTTCAGAATCTTAAGACAGTATACATCAAACATGTCTGCAAAACATACAAGTTTTCTGTTGAAAGTTAATCCTCTTGTTCGACTCAAATTTGTCAGCAAATTCAAAGATTCCTGGTAAACAGGCATGATGATACATGCCTTTAATCCCAGCACTCAGGAGACTGAGGCAGGAGGATCACTGAGTTTGAGACCAGCCTGGGTTACAAAGTGAGCTCAAAGCCAGTCTGAGTTGTGTAGAGACCCCGCCTCAAAAAAAAAAAAAAAAAAAAAAAAAAAAAAAGACAAAACAAAACAGAATGACATGAGTAGGATTCTGCCACTGTAGATCGAAATAAGACCCATAAATATACTGACGAAAGAATAGCTTATATTTAGGATTGTAAGAGGAAAGCACAATAGAAAATTTAATGAAGTTACCCTTTACAGAATACTTGGACCCAAGAAGTTCTGATTGACACACCTACCATATTATGGGGGAAATTAAAATGGAATGACTCAGAAAAGTGACATTAACTTTCAGCCTTCTAACCAACAATTAACAGATGAATAAATTTTCATTGCATTACCCTACTGAGGTGACAACTTTTACTGAAATAAAATTTTAGTCATAACTTAGACAAAACTTTAAATTTCCTTTATTAAGATATATAGTTACGGGGCCAGGGAGATGGCTCAGTAGAATAAGCGCTTCCCTGGCAAGCACAAGGGTCTGAGTTCAATCCCGGGTTCCACACACAAAAAAAAGAGATAATAGTTACAAATTTTATCACTCATCAATTCTTGTTGACCACAGTATGACATAAATAGCATTAAGCCACTTCACTGACAAAGCAGTGCACCCAGGGATATAATAAAACTTGAAAGGTATTTTACCAGAAAGATAAAAGGTAACAGAAGAGGCAGAAATTTTGCTTTTTTTTCATTTTTAACAAGATACTGTTGCCGGGCATGGTGGCTCAAGCCTGTAATCCCAGCACTTGGGAGGCTGAGGCAGGAGGATTGTTGTGAGTTCAAGACCAGCTTGAGCTACAAAATGAGTTTAAGGCCATCCTGAACTGCATAGTGAGACCCTGTCTCAAAAAGACATAAAAAAAAAAAAAAAAAAAACAAACAAGATACTGTCTCCGTGATACTACACATCAAGGGGTCAGGGAGATAGCTGAATAAGTGCTTCCCTGGCAAGCTCAAAGACCTGAGTTCAATCCCCAGTTCGGCCAAAAAAAAAAAAAAAAGAACATCAAGAAATCTTTCACGAGATGGCTCAGTAGAGAATAAGTGCTTACCTGGCAAGCATAAGGGCCTAAGTTCAATCCCCAGTTCCAATAAAACAGAAAAAGAAAAGAAAGAAATCTTTCACAAGTAAAATCCAGAAGGTAAAGAAAGAAGTAGAGAAAGGAAAAATTATTTAAGTACCACCACAAAGGCATATGCCATTGTGAAAATACAGATTATCTACTGCTTTTACAGTATTCTCTTCTACCAACAGAGGATTCTACCTCTCCCTCCTGCCATTGTTAGTTGGCTTTTTAAATGTACTAGGGACAATAACAAGTACTTTACTTACAATATCTTAAAGTTGCATACATAATAAGCTTTGAAGAGATGCTATTACTATTTCCATTTTAGAGGCAGGATTGGTCTACCAATACTATCTCAAAATTTAGAAGTATACCTATGATAATATAGAGCTAAATTTCAAGCATTCGCCGGACTTTAAATAGTAAAGGACACAAAAAATTAGCTTTTATCCCACCCATAATTATTACATTTGAAACACAAT
Source organism: Ctenomys sociabilis (assembly GCA_004027165.1). NCBI lineage: Eukaryota > Metazoa > Chordata > Mammalia > Rodentia > Ctenomyidae > Ctenomys > Ctenomys sociabilis. The sequence continues at coordinate 26,538 of PVKA01011064.1, read as the reverse complement.
AACCTTCACATGCAACAATGTTCACATACTAAAGTGAAGGTAAAGAAATACTATCAATAGTGCTACATTTTACTCACTACAGATCCCAGAATTACAGGAACGAGGAAGCAACCTGATGATTTAAAGTATGGTCGGTCCTCAGGGGACTGTTTTAAACAATATGCGTCTGAATCCAGATTCAGCAGTGTACCACCAGTTACTGCGTGTTACCTTGGTCAACTTAATCTCTCAGATTTCATTTCCTCATCTATAAAAGGAGGATTCAGAGCATTTCTCTAAAAACCTTGTAGGAATTTTAGAAAGATAATGTATATAAAGAACTTGTTACTGTATGAAGAACATAGAGGTAAAACAGCCACAGACGAGCTTATATTGCCTCCCCAATTTAAGCAGCCCGACTCTGAAAATCCCACTTTTAGACAAGTACTATTCGATTATGTACTCAAAACAAAACTAAAACAATCTATTCCTAATTTTCGAGTTATCAGTGCATTTAGGACGAGGTTCAAAGATGCTGCAGTACAACCGCGATACACACCTAAAAATGGCTCCAATGATAGCAGCATCTTAATTACCAATATGGGAGATTAAATCCTTACTTTTAAATGCTGGAATTAGAGCTGGTAGGCGGGCGCTCAAAACACCCTAATATTTTTGTTTGCAGGAGTAAACAAGAATTTTCCGATTCTTCTGGTGCATTCCAGATGAAAATTTTACAGCAGAGCCACCTACTGTACGATTCCAAGTTACCCTGCCTGCCAAAGTATAAATCTATGAATCTAAGCTTAAGACTGGCCAATGCGGAAATCCGGGTGGCTCTAGAAGCCGGCAAACGTTAGGTCACTCGAAAGATCTTAAAGTCAAGTCAGAACAAATACGCACTCCTTGAAAGTAATTACAGGAGCTCCTTTCCGAAGTTTACAAGCCTTGATTTTCGCGGTCCTTTCTGGTCCCCACGACTTTTTCGTCCACGCTAACATGGAATCCTCACACCAATAATGCGAACGCTATCTCCAAAACAGGGTGCAGCTGAGTGAGATTCACCACGCCGACGAGGGGATGCAGCGAGCGGCCTAGCGCGAAAAAGGGCTCCCCAAATGCCCCAGGATGCCGGCTAGCACGTCCCCGGCGGAAGTGGGGTGGCTCCATTCCCGAGGGATCAGGTCTGCAATCCCGACACTCACTCACTGTTCCCCTCCAATCTTACCTACCACACGCGAAGGCATAAACGTAAAGGCCCAGGCTGAGCCCTGGGGTCGTTTGAGGGACGCAGCCTTCGCACTAGGGGCTCCCCCGCGGCCCGGCGGGATGGCGACTCCCCGGCCCCGGGGTCGGGCCGGGACCGGGTGGGGGGCGCCCCGAGGGCCGCAACGCCCGCCGCACACCTCGTGGGGCGGGTCCGACGCGAGCTTCTCGCTCCGGGGCGCAGGCCCATTTCCCCGCACACGGAAAGCCGGGAGCCACGCCGAGGAGCCCGGGGCGGGCCGCAGACGCCCGAGCCCGGCGCCGCACGCCGGCCCTTCCCAAAGGGGCCCTTTTTGATCGCAGCCCCGCTGCCCTCGCCTTCCTTACCCGCCAGCGCGTCCAGTTTGCGTACTCCCAGGGCTCCACCGAGGTCCGATGAGAGGAAGGGGAAGGTGGGATTCGAGCCGTGGCGAGAAAGGCCACCGGACTGGAAAGCCAAAGCTGCGGATAGACAAACCGCCAAAGCACTTTCTCTGCTTTCCGAGAGGGTGCGAGCAAGCGAGAAAAAGAAGCAAGATGGCGGCAAGCCAGCCCCTACGTACTACGTCATGACGCTACGCACGTAAAGCAAATCTCTGCAGGACCTCCTACCGGCGCAGAGGAGGCCGGGTCACGTGAAACCTCGGTGCCGGCGCAGCCCAGGCAGAACAGTGCCTCCTACTGGAAAGACGAGATTCCTGCAACCCAAGTTATCGCTGCCGGACAAAGCTTTAATTTGGAAATCTTGGGCACTCAACAACAGACCACGTAACAAACTGGTGTGCCACAATAAAATCAGAAGCGTATATTTGCTGGGTGGGTATGTAATCAGATTCAGCGGTTTGGAAGAATGTCCTCAGTGAAGTAGGGGCCAAGATGAAGAAGTGTGTAGGGAGATTGAGAAGATTAAAATTATCACAGAGAGCCAAGCATGGTGCCATAGGCCTGTAATCCCATCACTTAGGAGGCCGAGGCAGGAGGATCATTTCAAATTCGAGACCAGCCTGGCCTACAAAATGAGTTTATGGCCAACCTCAATTACGTACTACACAAAAAGCCTAAAAAAAGAAAAAAGTCTTAGCGAGCAAAAGTAACTCTATTGGGACAGAGTAGTAGGTCTGCATGCTCTACAGACAGCACCCTATTTATGGATGCAGAATATGCCACCCCATTTATTTGTATGAGTTATCTGGCAAAGGTAACTGCCAGCTGCACAGATGGTGGGCAGTAAGAGTCACTCATACTGGGTTTTACCAAGTGTAGTGAAGATGAATTTGGAATTCAGGGGCTCTAATGATAGTATCTGGGAATTGGTAGAGTGTTTGTTTAACTGTGCAAGGCCTTGGGTTCAATCCTCAGGACCCTCTACCCAAAAACACAGAAAAATATTTGAATATATGGTAGATGTCTAGTGTTTACTTCTTGAACTATCTATGAGATTTTTTTTTTTTTTTTTGTCTTTTTGAGACAGGGTCTTACTATGCAGTTCAGGCTGGCCTTAAGCTCACTTTGTAACTCAGGCTGGTCTCGAACTCACAACAATCCTCCTGCCTCAGCCTCCCGAGTGCTGGGATTACAGACATGCGCCACCATGCCCCGCTCCTCTATGAGATATTTTAAATCTAAGGGTTCCTTGCCATTCACCATGGTCCCTACCAGTATTTTGTGTTCATTGCCATTTCAACAATGTTAGAATAAGGGAAATAGCAAAGGGTAATGGCAAAGGTGGAAGGGAAAAAATTGTGGAAAACAGATAAAATGGAAACAAAGCTTTATAAATAAGGAGAGGAATAAGGGTTGAAGAAAGGAGGGAAATCAGAGAAAAGAAGAGGAACTACAATATATGATGTGCATGTACAGATTCCCTATAATGAATATCTAAATTGTACCAATAAGTTTAATTTTACAAAAGAGTAAGAGAAATAATTAAGAGCAACAAATCACAGATACTACCCTCTAAAGTACTATTGATGATCATTTGTTGGGGTATTGTGTGTGTGTGTGTGTGTGTGTGTGTGTGTGTGTGTGTGTGTCCTCATACTGGGGAGCAAACTTAGGGCCTTGCAGAAGCTAAGCAAGTGTTCTGCCACTGACGTCTACTATATGCTCTGATCCTTAGTTGTCCTTTTAAATGGAAAAGCTTGGCTGATTGATGAATGATCACTGCCAGGAGGAGACTTCTGGCTGTTCCTAACAGGCTAACAGGGCAGAGAACCAGTCCTTTGGTGATTTTCCCAGAGCCTTCTAGGATCTAGTCTAGTAAATCCTGGCTTTTCAAATATCATTTATATACAACATGGCAATCACTTGAGCTTATGTTAGGTCATGCAACTAACATACGAAACCAGAATTACTAACTTATGAATTTCTAAGAAATGTGACACGTACACCTAGTACTTGCAACTGCAAACAATGCATTTTCTATGCAGTCCTATCTACTGAGAAGACCAAAGGTTATATCAGTAGGTATATCAGTATCAGTTGCTAAACACAGATCTGGGACAAGTAGAGCTATGTGACTATTACTTTTCTTGATTCTTTTATTTTTACAACAGGCTGAGGATTTTGTCCTGAGGTAGAAATACATACTCGATCCCCAGTGGTTGCACTGTTCTACACTGATCTTCAATACACTAGGGGCATCCTGCTGCTGTTGATTTAGGCTTCTTGTCTCCTTGACACTGCTGGGAGGGCTACCAGCTCTGAAGTGTCCTTGTATGTTCTGTCTTTGTTACCATGGTTACATCTTAGCAATGTTCTTTCAATAAAAATTGAGGTACGGTTGAGTCAGGCCAGTTTGTATTTCAAAACTGACTTCGTTTGTCTCTCCTCTTATCTGTTGTATGTGATCTTAAAGTTCAACTCTCAGAGAGCAGACTATTTTTACCTTGTTTCTAATTTCTTGAAGGAAAATCTCACTGAAATTTCCTTGCATTGATACAAGGTCCAAATTTTTAAAATTTTACTTTGTCTTACATTAATATCTCATCAGTGTAGGCAGGTCTATCATTAAAAAAATTTATGACAAAGTCAAAGCTTGTCATTTAAGTTGTAATATGATTTCTCTTAATAATTTTAGGGTAAAGTTATCAAATTGTCAATTGGTGTATGGAATCAGGAAAAATAGTTTCTTGTTGAAAAATTAACTCTCTAAATAACAAGGCCTTGTCTGCTAATGGTTTTATTTTCTACTTTCTCATTGAGATTGCTGGACTGGGTGTGATGACACGCTCCTGTAATCCCAACACTTGGGAGGCTGTAAACAGGCAGATCACTATGAGTCTGATCTAGTAGTGAGACCCTCAACACCCTGTAGACCCTTCCTTAAAATACAAAAGAGAGGGAGAGAGAGAGAGAGAGAGAGAGAGAGAGAGAGAGAGAGAGAGAGAGAGAGAGAGAGAGAATGAATATTGGGCCAGGAGATGATTAATGACCTACATGCCTGCCTGGCAAATGTAAGGTCTTGAGTTCAATCCCTGGTTTTTTTGGGAAAAAGAGATATTGGTTCCATAAGGCTAAAGACAATGAAGATTTATAGAATAGTATTAAATTAACAATAGCAGGGGCTGGGAAGATAGCTCAGAATAAGCACTTGCCTGGTAATCACAAGGGCCTGAGTTCAATCCCTGGTTCTGCCAAAAAAAAAAAAAAATAACAGTATTAGTAACTGTATTATATTTTACTATAATAGTGTTTCTTAAATGTTTATATGCACATGAGTTTTGGTTTATTTTTACCAAAAATCCAACAAATCATATTCAGTAGTACTATGATATATTTTCAAATAAAGATAAAAACAATATTGTTTCAAAGAAGCTTCAAAACAATTGCTTCTTCCCAATTTATACTGTTATATATTGTAATGTATTTATTATATATAAATGTGTACATTATATGTAACATAAAATGAATTTTTCCTTACCAATTTATTGTTCAGTGGATCAGAAAACTTTATAATTGAATGAAGAGTGTACATTGGCTAAAAGTGTTATTCATTTCTCATATTATAAGTTAATAAAGTCCAAATTGTAGGCTGAGGCGATAGCTCAGCGGTCTAAGTGCCTGCCTGGCAAAGTGCAAGGACCAGAGTTCAATGCCTGGTACAGTTTGCTATTCCTTCCCCAGAGTCCTGGGTGCACTGTGCCAGCCCCAAAACCGGATGTGGTGGTGCACGCCTGTGTGATGAGTTAACTTAAAACTAAATGTAAAAAATTACTCTGCTCAACTTTCTGTGACCCTGCTTCCTTGTGAGACCGCAAGGAGCCTTGGTATACTGTTGATAAATCATCAACAGACTGAGAGGTCCCAGAAAACAATGCTCCCAGAAAAAAATGTATGCTGAGTAATGGTCACACTGTCTCTAAAGGTACTGCTCTACATTAAATAACAAATTTGTTTGCTGAACAGGATGCTGTTTCTACCTTTAAAACCACTATATGTCTAAGGCTCCTAGCCGTTTGTCCTCTCCCTTGTGAGTGTGGTCAGGTGGACCCGGGCCCAGTAATAAAAGGCTCATATTTAAATTTTAATTTGGACTCAGGTCTGGTTTCTATGGTTTTTTAAAATTTATTCATTTGTATTTTAACTTGAGTGAAAAATAGAAGCAAAAACAAAGAGAACAAATGACATAAATAGGGTAACATACAACAATACATATGTTATAGATTTTCACAACATAGATGGCTAAATATATATATATATATATTTTTAAATAAAACTATCCAACGCAGATCAGCAGTCCACTATAGAAGTGGGTTATCCACGGAATTTGTTGACTTGAGCCATCACAGCTCATTATATTAATATAATTTTATTTTATATACCTCCATTTTTTTACTTTTCTGCTGGATGGTTAACACTGAGTTAAAGCAAGACCTTTATAACAAAAAAATGTAACTTTTGTATCAGATAAGGTCAGTCAGGTACCCTCATGGTTTATCCTGTAACGCTGTACCACTCTTTGTAGACCCCTTTTCGGTGTCAGCCTTGTGGATGAGTCATGGTCATTGCTTGACCAATTTGTTCTCTGTGGAAGCCTGAGAGAAAGTTTTCTCTCCTTAGGCACACTATATATCATTGATCGCATTCCTCTGTGGCCCCATGATCTCCTTGATCAGAAAATTTGGGGCACTACTGAGTTACGTGATATTACAGTACTGGTTCTCCTATGTCCTGAGTATTCACTGAACTTGAAAGGCTAGGGCCAAAATGTTGGCTGACCTTGCAGCCTTTCTTTTTCTACTATTTTTAATCTGCAAACATAGGTTGTTAACCCTCCAGAAGAGAAGTTTATTATTACCCTGCAACTTATGCAGTTCAGTTTACCACACTATTAGTCTAAATATCAGACATCATAGGCATAATATGGAACATGTATTTTCCATCAAGTATTGAGATACTGAACTCTAAGTCCATACAGAATATGAAGAAGAAAAAAATTTGTTTTTAAAAATAGGAATGAACACTTACATATATTTACATAGATACTTAGAAATTCATCCATATACAGCATAGTAGCATTGTAGCATGACTGTCTTGTGACATTTTTTTTGTCTTTTTTTGTTTTTCATTTACTACCCTTTAAAAAAGGGTAGTATAGTAACAGCTGGTATGTTATGACAAGAAGTACATATTTAGAAGACCAGAATGGCAGGCCTTTGGAGTGTGACCCTTCTATTACACCTTGCTAAATTCAGTGCAGTTGCTTGGTTCACAGGTATCAGCATATATAGCTAGTTAGGATGAGAATCCTACCACTTAACAGCAGGTTTCAAAAATCTCCTGATGTTTCTCAGGATCATTGTCTTACCCATCTAGTGTGTATAAGTGAATGGTCTTGCCTCTGTCATGTTTCTCAACGTTTCTCCTTGCCCTCTCCTCATTGTCCAATCCTTAAGTTTTCACTTCCCTTTTAATTGCATTATACTTTCTATTTGCAATTCTTCTTTTGAGTTATACCAGGGAGACTATACAATATTTGCACATGTGGGCTGGTTTATTTTGCTTATGAGTGTGTCTTCAAATGGCCTCCACTTAAATATGAAGGCTTTGAGTTTATCATTCTTTACAGCTGAGTAATACTCCATTGTATAAAAATACCACATGTTTTTCAACCATTCCTCATGTGACAGGTGGTTTCTGTGTTGAGAACCCATAACAGCCTGTAATCTCAGTGCTGGGGAGGCTGAGACAGGAGGATCACTAGGACTCTGAGCTACGTAGTGAGATCCTGTATCAAATAAATAATTTTTTTAAAAGTCCAAATTATCTGGTATTTACTCTTCATACAAAATTGTTTCAGACTTTTCTTTACTGAAAGAAGGAAGTTCTTGGAGCTGTGCGATCCCAAGTCAAGATGGTGTAAATGTTGTCAGTGAGCAGAGCACATTATCAGTGATATTTAGTCACTCCAGGAGCTTAAAGAAGGAGAGAGGGAAAAGATGGAGAAAAACTTGTTTGGTTCACAGACTTCCCTAGGCTCTGAATTCTCCTGAGTAAGTGAATAATGGTACAAAACAGATCAAGAAGGAAAGATTGTTGGATTAAAGTGCCAGCGGTGGGCATTTGCTCCCTGGCTTACTGTGCAGGCCCCTCCCCCGGGGCGCACTGAGAGAGATTTTGAGACTGCGTGTGGTGGTGCTCTCCTGTAATCGCAGCTCTTGGGAGGCTGAACAGAGGCAGATCACTAGGAGGGCTATGTTGTGAGTAGACCCTGTGGACTCTGCACTAAAATAAAAAAAAAAAAAAAGAAAGAAAATGGAAAATTGAGCTGGGCATGGACTTGGGGGCCTGAGGCTGGAGGATTGTTGTGAGTTTGAGACCAGCCTGGGCTACGGAGTGAGTTCAAGGCCAGTCTGAACTGCACATGGAGACCCCATCTCAAAAAGACAGAAAAACAAAAAAGAAGAAGAAGAAGAAGAAGAAGAAGAAGAAGAAGAAGAAGAAGAAGAAGAAGAAGAAGAAGAAGAAGAAGAAGAAGAAGAAGAAGAAAGAAAGATGGCAAGGGAGGGGGCAAGTTGGACTGAGAAGCAGCAACGGCAGAGCAGCAGCCACGCAGTAATTGGAGGTACACCAAAGGTGGTGCCTTAAGTTTTTAGGCCAGGACATAGGAACTTGAGATAGTACTGATTAATATAACTACAGTAATCAATCATTTCAAAATTATAACTCTCACTGCTGCTTTTAGCATTTCTCAAAGTATGGGACACTTTTTCTTTTTCTCTTTTTTTTTTGTGTGTGTGTGTGTGTGGGATTGAACTCAGGCCCTTGTGCTTGCCAGGGAAGTGCTTATTCCACTGAACCATTGGGACACTTTCTGTTTGATGCCCAATCAACTGCACAGGCAACGAAGCGATGACACTCTCTAGTTTCAAATCCTTTATTGCTTGTTCCACAGTGATAAAGAGAAGGAAGGTAGATGGTACATTTTTATTGACCTTGGAACTGGGTAATTTGGATAATGTCTACTAGAAGAGAGGATTCCTTACATTAAAAGGTAATCACACCTTGTTCAGTTTTGTCTGTTTCTTTCTTTGCATTTTCCATTCTTATTTCTGCAGGCGTTAATGAAATAGTTATTTCAGAAATATTTCTTTGAGTTTCTAAGAGGTGCAGTGAGATAATTGCTTTAAATGGAAATTATAATACTGTAGGGGGTGGGTCATTGTGAACTTCGTGGGGCACTTAGTTTTGGTAGAAAGGAGTGAAAGAATAGCAACTGAAAGAAAAAATATCTTTTAGAGGCTGGGTATCACTATACATTTTAAGTGGCCTTGAGCTCACTTGTAACCTAGGCTGGTCTCTTTGACTTGCTTTTTTGCTTGCTTATTTGTTTTAATGTATTTGGTACAGAGTCTCACTATGAAGTCCAATCTAGTTGTAAGACCCTGAACACACTGTAGACTCTTCCCTAAAATACAGAAACAAATATTCAATAATCCATGTATGAAATTCTTCACTGCAAAGTTTCAATCACTGTGATGATTAACCACATAATGCCACTGTTTAGGCTGCGTGTGACTTGTGGCCAACTTTGAGAAGGAGCTAGCAGAATGACTGTATGGTGTGTGTCTAGTTGTCATTCCAAAGCCTCATATGGTGATGGGGCAGCTGGCTTCTAGAATTTGTGATTAATTCATGATCCAATGCTGGGATTATGGGTGTGAGTCCTACACCTGCCCTGGGGCAGAGAGCCTGACCGCAATCAAAGGGAGGGAGACAGACTTGCTCTCTGCCACTGCTCCTCCTTTTTGCTCTTGCTGTTTTCTGTTTCCTACGGCCATGAGCTGCTGTCCTCTGCCATATGCCTTGGAGCCGGCTGAGCATGGGCTGAAACATCCACAAACTGTGAACTGAATAAGCCTTTCTTTCTTTAATTTTGGTGTCAGGTATTTTGTCTCAGCAATGAGAGAAAAGTAACCAAGACAGTGACTGAACATTCCAGTTTTCATGGGACCTTCCTGGCTTTATCACTGAAAGTCCACAACCCAGGAAACTTCTCAGTCCAAAGCCAAACAGGACAGTTGGTTACCCTATAGGGGTTGCAATGGAGTGGAGACATGAGTTTTGGTCTCAAGCTTTTCTCTTGCTAAAATCTCATTTTTATCTCTGCAATTTTCCTAAGAAGATGCTGTTTTTTTTGTTTGTCTTTTTTTTTTTTTTTTTTAATAACTGGTGATTGAACTCAGGCCCTGTGCTTGCCAGGGAAGCACTTATTCTACTGAGCCATCTCCCCAGCCCAGAAAAATGCTTTTTCTATAAGTCACTAATACAAAGGAAGACACATCTGCTACTGGAGAAGATCATACTTATCCTGAAAAGTGAGCCAGGCAGGGATCTGAGAAATTAGGCTTGAGGAGCTTCCTGGCAATATATAAACATAGCACTGCAGTCATTCACCTTTGGCTGTACTCGATTGGTGCCTTGACTTCTACCTTGGAATAGCTGTCAATTGTAGAATCCTTACACAGGCTAATCCGATGCTGACCCTTTGTACATATCCTACACAGCAACTTATAATACAGATGGTAAATGGAAGCTCAAAACAGTTTAACTTGCCTTGAGTTTACAGGACTAACAATAGTTAGAACTGGTATGTGAACTGAGGTCCAACTTCACTCAAAGCTGGACTGTTCCCCAGTCTTAGGATGTGGGGTTGGGGTGGGGTGACTAGAGGAGGGAGTACACACTCTCACTAACTCTTCACTAAAGAAGGGTCTCTCTTCCTCACTTGCTCTGTCACCTGGAGCTGCAGTGCTGAAGTTGTTGAGTGAACCATGTTCTTTCTTTAACCATGGAGTCTTGTGCCCTGTACTAGTGTAAGCTCTGTGTTATCTTTCTGTTACTATAACAAAGTAAGGTAATCAACCTGAAAAGAGGGAAGGTGTATTTTGGCTCACAGCCTAGGAGGCTTCTGTTCCTCCAATTGGCCCATTGTTTTTGGGCCTGCAGTGGGTCAGCGTGTTATGGTGCAAGCCTGTGGTCGAGGAAATTTTCACTCAGGCCTGAAGTACAAGAGAGAATGTTAGGGTTTCCCTGCCCTTTAAGGGTGTGTTCTCATTGTAGAAGACAGCCCATGCAGCACCCCCTCTCAAAGATCCTACCACTTCTTAGCACCAACCTTGGGAGCAACCCTTTAACACCTGGGCCTTTGGGGGACGCTTATCCAAACCACAGTAATAGCCCAAAGATAGAGATTGTCTCTTATGTGATTCTTTAAAATCACAAAGAGAAGAAACATGAACAAATGTTACCCATTGTTAAAAAGGCAGCACTAAAACCAAGTTATACTTCAAGAAATACTGTTGCTTGAAATGATTAATGCCATCAGTAAGTTAATTTAGTTAATAGTCAAAACCCCTGACTAAAGTAGCTAGATTACTGATTTGGAGAGTGATGCAAATAGAATCCATAATTTAGCAATGCATTAATTATTACTTGACCAACTGTATGAAAGTTGTGAAATGAGGGGACTATATGAAAGAATTTAAGCTTACATGTTACCATAAAAATATATGCTCTTACTTATCTGACAGTGTGAACCTTTATCTAAGGTAAAAAGGTAGAAGAAAAATTTGATATCAAATTGATGATAATGATTATTATTTCCTGTTCAGTGTCCAAAGTTGTAAACAGGGCCAGCCAGGTAGCTGAGCAGATTAAAGCACCTACTTAGGCAGTTACAGGGACTAAGGTTGAATCCCTGGCCTGCCCTGCCAGCCCTCCTCTTGAGGCATGCAGAGATGGCAGTTGAGATTAGGCGTGTGACGCATGCCTGTAATCGCAGCCCTTGGGAGGCTGAAAACAGGGATCACTACGAGTCCAATCTGTGCAGTGAGACCTTTCAGATCCTGCACTAAATACATTTTTTTAAAAAAGGTGTAAGCAGCCTTTTCAGGAACCAGAAGAAAAAATGTGTCCTCAACCTTTGAGCCAGCCATCCCTGGGCACTGTGGATTTAAAGGATTAGTAGGATGCAGAACACTGTTAACGAATTATAATTAACTTTTGTTATCTTATATTTGAAGAAATTTCCCTTAAGTCATCCTGGAGGCAATTTTGCTATAAAGAATTGGCATCAATCTTGCGATTACTTTTTGCATAGGACTTTTAAATTGTGGAGCTGACATAATAGCAGAAGAGTGGACTCTTTTTTTTTTATTTTAAAGAGAATAAAAAAGTTAATAAGAAGTGTACTTATTTTCAAGTAGATCATAGAAAATGAAAAGAATTGGATTTTTTTTTTTTTTTAAATTTGGGACAGGTTCTACAGGGTCTCACTACACAGATTGGACTCATAGTGATTCTCCTGTTTTCAGCCTCCCAAGTTCTGGGATTACAGGCATGTGCCAGTACACTCAATCTCGGTCACCATCTCATCATGCACAGGGGCAGGCAGGGCTGACACTGCCTGCTGGGGATTGAACTCCTGGCTACTGCGCTCTGCCTAGGCAGATGCTTTAGTTCACTGAGCTATCTGGCCAGCCTTCAGAACTGAAATTCATAATGCATTCCTTAAACCATGTATTTTCTATTTGTGAATGTCATATGTCATAAATCCGTATTTTTATTAAAAAATAAAACTTTATTTTTAATATGAGACCTTTGACTTAATGTATGCTATACTTGAATTATTTTTTCATTCAACATGTATTTGTTAAACTCTATCACATATCAGCTACAAGACATAAAAATGAGTAACAGCTTAAACTCTTTTAGGGAGCTTATAGTCAAATGGGAGTAGAGTAAGGTAAAAAGAAATGACAAGCAATTGTAAGTAAAAGGGATGAGTTGGCATTCTCCAGAAAAACAAGTATGTGTGTGTGTGTGTGTGTGTGTGTGTGGTGTATGCAGATATACAATGGTGGATTGTAGTTGGAAGAAAAGGAAGCAGTTGGCTTCCTTTTGCATGAAGGCATTCTCTCTTAGATGAAGAGAGAATGAAAAATGTTCCAGACAGAGGGTACATTGTATGGAAAGACCCCTGAAACTCAAAGAGACTATGACATGTGGGAAGATTTTAAAGTATCTAGAGGCTCGGGGATATAGCTTAGTGGCATAAGTGCCTGCCTGGCAAGCACAAGGTTCTGAGTTCCATCCCAAGTACTGCAAAACAAACAAAAACGTGTCTGGAAAGCTCTATAGCTTATAGAAAAAGGAAAGGGCCACAAAAGCAAAACCTCAGAGGTGATCAGAAACCAGATTCCAAAGCCTCATAAGCACAGTTCGCATTTTGCCACAGGTGTAATATGGGTGGTTTAACTAGGATCTTAGGTAGGCTAAAGAAAACGTGTGCATTTTATTGATAAATCACATAGGACATACAGTCCAGTGTAAGTTCTTCCTTGTTTGTTTTACAAAAAGCATTGGACAAGTTTGAACTGTGTATGCGGCAATGTGCTAGCTGCTGGAGATATCATAATTACAGTTTAAGGCATTTATTTAGCTGAAAGACACAGTGATTTTTCTGGACATGGGAGCAGCTCTGGTAGAAGGCTCTAGTGATAACACAAGGACTATTCAAAAGGGATTTGAATGTTGCAATTAGGATGGAGAGAGATAAGCACAGCCAATTTCCTCAAATTGTTTTAATTTCCGCTGAAGTTTTCTCATTGTCATCTTAAGAAACCAAAGAGTTATTCTTACAATGGTGATTTCAAAAGGCAAACCTTCTAAAGCTGCTTTGTAAGTATCGTAAGTATCACGTTTACCATATTATTAACAAGCTAATATAGTCCTTGGCTGATGCTCATGCCTTTATGTTGGAAGTTGTTGCCAGTCTGAGAATTAAGTGTTCTGTGTCTCACTGAGACAGCCATCAGATCTCTGGTTATAAATCTCCACTTTTCATTGTTGAAATCAGAGCTTAGGTCCAATCTCTGCCACACTATGAGACCGCAGTGCAGTGATCCCTACACCTGTCAGCATGGCCTAGTTAGCCATCATTAAGAATGTCTGGACAATCTTGTCTTAACAGAACAAGGTAGTTTACTAGTTGTAGGCGCTCATGTACTATAGTATCACCCAATTTTCTTTTATATTTCTCACTGTTTTCACCACTAAATATCTGCCTTTCCACTAAAACTAGAAGCGCATGAAGATTGGGACCATGTACAATCTGCACCTATGGCAGAACCTAGTGCTGCTTGAGTGGATATTTAGTGGAACAGAGACCTCCATTGCATGCATGCATTGTAGACTAGCGGCAATGACTTGCACTCTGAAGTGAAAAATAAAAATTCAAATCCAACACATGACCGTCAGCTGGACTTAATAGCTGAGCCTCATTCACCAGTGAAATCAAGATAATAGCACATACTTTTCTCCCTTACAAGATTTCCCTGAGGAGTGAATAAAGAGATTTTGTTAAAGTTCCCAGCACAAGATATAAGACATCCTTTCCAACATTGACTATAAAATTTCCAAGGGATAGTATCAAATCTGTGATCAATTTGCATCTTCTATGGTGCCTGCCAAATATAAAGCGCATTATAGTTATTAAGTAGTTATTTTTTAAATTTTTCAAAATTCTATTATCACGTAATTATGCGTTCCAGTGGATCCAAGGTGGTGTTTCAACACATACATGCATCACACGCTGATCAGATCTCAGTAATAAGCATTCCTCATCCTTTCTTCATTGGGAGCCTTTGAGCTTTGCTTATCTAGATCTTCATGATGTAAGTCATGGTTGTGGGCCATAGTCGTCTGCCTGCACTGTGGAACACCAGAACGTATTCTTTCTATCCATTTTGGTTATCTGTTATCTAACCTCTTCTTATCCACACATTTGAGCCAACTTGTTTGCCTCACTCCCAAGTGGAGAAAGAACACATAATATTTTCCTTTCTGTCTCTTCACTTATTTAACTTAATATGGTGTCTCCAGCTCCATGCATTTTCCTTCAAATAACAGTTTCATTCTTCTTTGTGGCTGAATAATGTGTGTGTGTGTGTGTGTGCACATGCGTGTGCACACAACATTTGCTTTATTGATTCATCCCTTGATGGGCACTAAAGTTGTGTTTCTGAGCAAATTTGAATAATGCCTCATTAAATATGGGAATACAGGTGTTTCTTTGGTAGACTGGTTGCATAATACCCAGAAGCTGGATAGCTGAATCATATGGTAGATCTATGTTTAGTTTAGCTACTATTGTAATAAGGTAATCAGGCAGATCAAAATTTGATGACAGTTTATGTGAACATTAAGTAATTCATGAATCCTGTAGTGGCAGACCATAAGCAGAGTTCAGTGTTCCACAGAGGGGCTATAAGGAGAAAACTTAGATAATTATGCAAATGAGAATGAAGAGAATATTTAATTGGATAAAGTGAAAGTGGGTAATTGGCAGCTTTTGATTGGCCAAGTCTCTAGTTAGAGCCAATTAGTGTCTTCTGATTGATTAATCTTGAGCTTTGTTTTAATGTTTGTACTGAGCTGAGTTTTTCTCTTGCGTATGTAGGAACCCCAACTACTGGAGCCTTCAGAGCTAAAGACCTCCTTAATTATTATTTAAATGCTAATTAGCTATTATTTAATTATTTAAATGCTGTATCACATGCCAGTACATATTTACATGTGGCTAGGGTTTTGATCTCAGTCTCCTTACCTTACCAACCAAGCAATAAACAAGGCAATTGTTTATTCTCACCATTTCTAAGTGAAGTGGGATTATATTTGAGAGCTCAGGAATGAAATGGAGTGAGGCAATATAGCTATCTAGGTCAGGTGATGCAATGTGCAAGATGCTTGGAGGACCAGGGAGATGACCCAGTAGAATAAGTGCTTCCCTGGCAAGGCCTGAGTTCAAACCCCAGTTCCACCAAAAAAAAAAAAAAAAAAAAAGAAGATACATGGATCTATAGTCCTTGCATTTGGTCACAGCTCATGGACTTGCTAAATTTCCTCTTTTAACTCATTTATTCTTTCAATAAAACATTTATATAGAATTACTGTAGATAAAGAACTGTTTTAGGTACTGTGCACAGTGATTCTCACACAATTCTGGTGTTGGATGATAGAAAAAGAAACCAAGGAACTTCTAAGATTCCAAGTTCCAACCACGTCCCCTAGAGGTCCACATTAAAGTTTCAAATGGTCTTGAGAACTTTTAGTTTATTTTACTTAGTGCAAGGAATTGAGCCTAGGGTGTCACATGGAAGGGAGGCACACTACCACTGAGCAACATCTCAAGCCCCTAGTATAACTTTTTCATTTTAAGACAGTTTTGATGAATTGCCCGAGATGGTCTCAAACTTGCAATCCTCCTGATTCAGTCCCCCAAGTAGCTGGGATTACAGGTGGGCACCACCAGGCCTGGCCAACTTATGCTTTTTTTTTTTTAACCCTCTGTGCTGCTGTGATGCACCATTCTGAGGGAACAAAGATTTGAAGGGCTCTGATCCTATTCACAAAGATAACTGAAAGAAGCATCAACATGGCAATACATTTTTGTGTTTGTTACTTGATTCTGGCCATATTATCCCTCTTGCAAAATACAGCTGAAGGCCTCACAAAGAGTCCAGTGATACTATTCCATTCCTGCTGCTGTTGCTGGGAGTGGTGTTGTACCCGTCGAAAAACATGTGGGCTGACAAATGTGTTTGTACACAAGTTACTATGTGATTAACAGATGCATGATAACATTAATTGTGCTGAGGTCCAATGAATTTCAGGCCAGGGAAGGATGCAATGAAAAGCTTTTACAGAGTTATGGTCACCTTAGTAAGCAGACTGTCCATCTGGAAGAGTTAGTGTTTCACTGATGTATAAACAGAACATTCAGTAAGTTTCTTTCTAGAAAGTAAATCTTCCTATCACCGTGTACCTATGAGCTGTTCCCTGGCATTGCTGGCAGTTGGAAAGCGTGGTGCACCATGGTGTACATGTCGCCATCACACAAACACAAATGCTGCCTGAATCCTGGTGACAACCCATGCTGCTGTTGATAGATGGCAGGTGGGGCTTAGTGAGAGGAGGTTAGGTCACTGTGCGTGTGTCCTTAAGGGAGATATTGGGACTCTATCGCTTCCTTCTCGCTCCTTTTGCTTCTGGCTGCTATGAGGTTAATGGCTTCCTCTGGCATGTGTCCTGCCACGGAACAGAAGTGACATGGCTACCTGACTAGGGTTACCATGAGCCAAAATAAAAATTTCTCCTTGTAAGTTTTTGTCTCAGCTATTGATCACAGTGTTAGGAAGCTAATACAATTCTGAATATAAGTTACAGATCTGTTGTAGCAAATGCACTAAATGCCGAACAAGTATGTGTATGAGGGAATGCTTTCTTCTTAGTTCCAGGATGCAGAATCACACATATCCATTGCAGGTGACACAATCAGGAACTTAATGGTTGCTATGTAGGAAAAGTTTGGTTCGAACATGAAATCCAGTCAACAAATATGACTGAGTACCTGTTGGATATGTAAGAGTTCCTCTACACATTCCAATACAAATACAAGCAGTAGTGTTCTGACGCTAACTTCATCCAAAGCTAAGCATTCTTTCAAATCTCTGTACTTTAAAAAAAAAAAAACTTATTAATATTATTATTATTTTTTATTTTTTAGGGAAGGATCTACAGGGTGTTCAGGGTCTCACCACTAGATTGGACTCATAGTGATCCTTCTGTTTACCGCCTCCCAAGAGCTGGGATTACAGGTGCAGTGCGCGCCACCCTGCCCAGGCTCATCTCAGTCCGCCCAGAGGGGCGGGGCCCGCACGGCAGACCCTGGGTCCCTGGGGGGAGGTAATAAAAAATATCTAGGTAATGTAACCTGTTGCCCATCTGTCATACAGATGTTTTTGAGTTCGTGTACTTCTAGATCTGAACTGTTTGTACTATTTCCATGACAGATCGTTTAGTTGTGGGACGAACTATTGTCGCAGGACTTTCCGACTTACCAAGTAAGCACCTCGTGTAAGGGCACAGAAACAGGCTGAGATGAGCACCCGACATTACATTTAAATCTCTCTTTTCGTCAACATTTTCCACGATTGATCTAACGCATCTTTCCCCTGAAAAAAATATGGTCAAATATGTTAAACTGGAGCACAGCTTAAAATATCAGAAAGAAACAGATAACTAAAAATAACAGGATATGATTAATGGTTTTGATTCACAGCCTATTTTTATCCTCCTCTGGAATCTGAGTGCCTAGATTTATATTTGCAGAGCAAGACGAGAAAAAAATGAGATTGCAAGTTTTGGTTTTGAAATTCTGTTCCTCCTTAAAAATTCTTAGTAAGAGACTCTTACTTGAGAACTTGACTCATTAGTCTGTAGTCTCATGAAGCTGGGTTTCTCTTGGAGTAGACGTTGGCTTACGAATTTGTTGTTTATTTTATGGAGGATAATAAAATTATTGTGAGTATTTTATTTGAAAATGTTTTCTTTTTTCTTTCTTTCTTTCTTTCTTTCTTTCTTTCTTTCTTTCTTTCTTTCTTTCTTTCTTTCTTTCTTTTTTTTTGTTGGCAGAACCAGGGATTGAACTCAGGCTGTTGAGCTTGCCAGGGAAGCACTTATTCCACTGAGCCATCTCCCTGGCCCTACGAAAATGTTTTCCTCTCTAAGAGATACAGAAATATTTATAAGTAAAATGGTAGATTTGGCTTTGGCTTTTTAAATATTCTCCTAAATTACACAAAGCTAAAAGAAAAAGTATGAAATATAGTAAGATGATAGAATGTTGGTAATACTTTAAAATTGGCTATGAACACATAAGAGATTATTACATGCTCTCATTTCAAGAATTTTATGAAATTTCCCCAATTAAATGTTTTTGAAATGGTTTTTGCCCATGACACACACTGCATCATATTTTTGTTTCAGCTTCTTTTAGAACTCTCTCTTGGCAGTGCTTCTCTCCTTGCTCATCCTGCTCTAACAAAATACCACAGAGTGTTGGCTTATCACAAGACAATTATTTCTTGCAGTTCTGGAGGCTAGAAAGAACGGGATCAAGGTACCAGGAAATCTGGCAAAATGAACTCCCGGTGAGGGCTATCTTCCCAGCTTGGAGGAAAGGGGAAAGGGAGAGATGTATTCTTTTTACAAGGGCACTCACAGAATCCTAGAGACTCTCATGACCTTATCTAAACATAATTACCCCTTTGCAGCCCACCTCTTAGTACCATCACATTAAGGGTTAAAGCTTTGGCATGTGTACTTTGCCAGCCACAAACCTTCAGTCACATGATGCCTTGGTTCCTGAATGACATCTAAAATGTAAACAATAATGCTTTAACCATTCTTAGTCCACAGGTGCCTCTATGCCTGCTGTCACACTTGTTAGAGTTTTTTGTTGTTGTTTGTTTGTTTGCTTGTTTTTTTCTGGTGCTGGGGGTTGAACCCAGAGCTTCACACACAAGCAGCCTAATGGTCTACTACTGAGTTAAACCTTCAGTGCCAAGTTACATTTCTGATCTCCAGTTTTCTTGCTGAAAAATGAGCAAACTGCATTTAATGACTTCAATAATTTTCTCCTACTTCTACATGTCTTTGAGCCTATCTTCTGTAAATAAGAACTATAGTGGTCTTTTGGTTGAGACAGTGTAAAACAATTAGACTTTAAACATATGCTCTTAAGGGCCAACAAGATAGTTCAGCAGACTAAGAGCTTGCATAGGCAAGTGCAGGGGCCAGAGTTTGATCCCTGGCACGTCATGTCACCCCAGCCCTGCCTGAGGACATGCTGAGCCAGCAATGGAGTCTTGGAATGGTGGTGCATGCTTATAATCCCAGCACTGGGGAGGCAGAAAACAGGAGGATCACTACAAGCCAGAGCTGCATAGTGAGACCCTGCACATACACAAAAAAAACAAAAACAAAACATATGATCTTAATAACCCATGACTTTAAATCCAACACTTGTTCTTTATAATAACATAGCATATTCCTGATAGTCCTCTTCTCTTGCCAGCTGCCCTTTTCTTTTTCTTGTGGTCCTGATTTCATTCCTAATATAACCTGGCAAGGGGCTGAAGCTACAACTCAGAGGTAGAACTCATGTAACAGAAAACTATAAATGGATCCTCACAGAATTATCCTCATTTAAAATCTTTTGCATGAAATAGAGTTGTAATCCCCCTTTATTCTTTGGTTATTGTTTGTTAGTATTATTTACATAGGTTGAATTCTTTTTTTAAAAAATGTTTTTGGTACAGGGTCTCACTGTGCAGCTTGAATTTGTAGTGACCCTCCTGTTTTCAGCTTCCCCAACACTGGGATTACAGGTGTGCATCACCATGCCCAGTCTCATTGGCCAGCTCAGGGGGTTGGGGCCATTGTGGCATGTGGTGCCAGAGGTCAAACCCCAGTTCTTGTGCTTGCCTACGCAGGCACTTAGTCTGCTGAGCTATCTTGCCAGCCCTTTAGATTGAATTTTTGTATTGAATATTGTCCAAATAGTATTGTGCCTGAGGAAGCTTAGAGATTTATTTTTCAACCAACAGGACTATAGGTCATGTAAAAAATCTTTTCTTGGGACCTAATGTACAGAATATACCTATATGCCTTATTTAGCACTTTAATTGGTAGGATGGTAAATATTGGATTGGCAGGTACAAACAGATTAATCAGTCACTTCTATTTTCTTCTTTCTTTCTTTCTTTCTTTTTTTTTTTTTTTTTTGTATTTTAGGGAAGGGTCTACAGGGTGTTCAGGGATCCACTACTAGATCAGAGATCAGATTCATAGTGATCCACCTGCTTACAGCCTCCTAAGAGCTGGGATAACAGGTACGCACCCCCACGCCCAGTCTCAATTGCTGTCCCAGCAAAGGGGCTGGCTCGGCAGGCCCAGGGGTCAAACCCCCATTCTTCTATTTTACAAGTAAAAGAAAATACATTTTTCCAGCTTCTTTATTCATTCTTACCCCCATCTCTTTCCATCCTTTCACAAATATTTATTAACCTCTTTCTGTGTGTCAACTGTCAGAGATTTAGAGAAATGGAGATGGAATGTGGAGGAGAATGGGCTGTGATAATACAGATAGCAAGGAGCTTATAAATCTGGCACATTTTTTGTATTCCATGTAGCATAGCTCTAACTCTTCCTTTTGGAGTTGTATTTCCAATCTTAAATTGAATTGAATTCCAATCTTAAAGTTTTTGTTTTTTGTCTTTTTGAGCCAGAGTCTTGCTATGCAGTTCAGGTTGACCTTGAGCTCACTTTGAAGCCAAGGCTGGTCTCAAACTTGCAACAATCCTCCTGCCTCAGCCTCTAGAGTGCTGGGATTACAGGCGTGCATCATCATGTCCAGCTAATTGCATGTTTTTAAATTTATAATTTATTAATAATTAATAGAGCTTTATGTGCATTTTATCTTTAAATTTTCTTAAGCTCTGGAAGGGGCATTATGTCCATTTTGCTAGTGAAGAAACTGACATTTTGAACAGTTTAGTAGATGGTGGATCCAGGATTGAAGACATTTTAGAGTCAAATACCTATGCCTAGACTGGGGAGATAGCTCATCTACATAAACACCTGCCTGGCAATTGCCAGGTCCCAAGTTCATTACTTCCCCCCTCCCTGTACCACAGAAGAAGAAGAAGAAAAATAAAACACCAAAAATGAAAAAGCACCTATGTTTTTTTTCTAAGCACCTCCATTCAAAAACTCCACACCTCACCACAGCATATATACCGGGATCCCCAAATGCTAAACCCAAATCTTTGTAGGAGTTGGGGTTCCTAGGCTGAGGGATATTTGGGGAAAACTCATGCTACCCTGGAGTGGTGGGAGGTGCTGGTTGGTTCCATTCAGCTGAAGCCAGACAGACATGTGGTTTTGGAATGTGGCATGGTGACACATACCTCTGACCCTCGCCTCCAACACTCTAGGAGGCTGAGGCAAGAGAATTTCAAAAGTTTGAGACCAGCGTGAGTAACATAATGAGAGCCTGTCTTTTAAAAAAGAAAAAAAAGTGTTGAGACATAGCTCAGTGCTCCCTGGGCTCAGTCCCTGCTACTGTAACCACAACAACAACAACAAAAAAATCACAATCCCAACAACAACAACAACAACAAAAAACCAAGTAGTTTTGGTATTAAGTGGTCCTGATCCCTTTTTTTTTTTTTTTGTTTCACTGATATAGGGTATCACTGTATGGTCCAGGGTGATCCTGAACTCACTATGTATGCAGTCCAAGCTGACCTTGAAGTTGTGGCAATCCTCCTGCCTGAGCCTCCTGATTGCTGGCATTACAGGCATGTGACACCATGTTGGACTCTGATTTTTGGAAAGAAGTCAGTGCCTGCCTGGTGAGCACAAGGTCCTGAGTTATATTCCTGGTATTAAAAACAAACAAACAAACAAAACTATTTGAAAGAAGCAATATATAAATGAAATCTTCCAGTTCTTCTTTTTGGTAGAACCAGGGATTGAACTCAGGCCCTTACACTAGCCAGGGAAGCACTTATTCCACTGAGCCATCTTCCAGGTCCCTTTCAGTTCTTAAATGATGGCCTTATATCACTTATATGCATGCATGAGGGCATGCATGTGTGTATATAGACACACACACACACACACACACACACACACACACACACACACACACACACACACCTTTTTAGTAATGTGATAGCTGAGCAAAACCTGGCTGCAGGCATCTCAGATTCAGTATTTCTATGACTACAGTTATTGTTTCCTCTCAAAATGTTTCCTTTTCCATTCTTATCTTAGAAACGTGCAATTCTAGTTTTATAGTGTTTTGAATTCAAAACTAAATTCTTGATTCCTATCCTTCATCTCACATTTCCAAGCCCAGAAATTTCTCTCAGATTTGAAAATCTCTGTCTCCCTCAGATGGCACTGCCTGTGCTCATTTTTATTCTCTAGAGACCTTAATAATGCATCCTGCAGTGTCCCTACTTCTAATCTTGCATTTATGGTTGACTATAGTCATTCTGGCCCCTTTGCTGGGTGTTCACGGTCTCACTGTTAGATCAGACTTGTAGTGATCCTCCTGTTTAAGCCTCCCAGGAGCTGGGATTACAGATGCATGCCACCATGCCTAGTCTCAGTTGCCATCTCAGTGGGTCCCAGGGGCAGGGCTGGCACAGCAGTCCCCGGGATCAAACCCCTGGCCCTTGCAATTGCTTGGTGCTTTAATCCTCTGAGCTATTTGACTGGGCCCTCTGCTTCTAGTCTTTCTTCTCTGCAGAATAGATGAGGAACTTGCAGCAAACCAAATTTGCCCCTTACTGAATGAAGAGCAAAGATGGGTTAGAATCTGGGGTAAGCTGGCTTCCCATAGAGAGAAACTTAAGGCCACATAAGAGTAGTGGCCATATAAAGTAGCCGTGAGGGGTAAGTGGAAGAACACGGAGAAGAATATCTTTCTGGTCTTGATCAGGGAACACTTCTCACATAGAATAAGAGTCTCAGCTATAAGGGAAAAGAAATGAACAGAGTTGATTCCAGTAGTGTCTTGTTATCCAGTTTTATTTTTCATGACGAATTCCAGTTTGAAAATACTACTTAGAAAATTTCAGAGAAAGAGAGAGAGAGAGATCTCACCTAACTTATTAGAACCTTTTATGATAATTCTCCATTTTATTTTTTATCTCCATTTTATTATTGTTGTTAATGTCTTAATATACCTAATTTATCAACTAAATTTTATCCAAGGCAAGCATGGCTAGGAAAAACCTTAGTATATGTAGGGTTCAGAACTACCCAAGTTTTCAGACATCCCAAGGGTCAGGGGAGGTATCCGATGAGCAGAACCACTCTGCTTCAAAGCAAAGTACTTCTATAAATTATTGTACTTTAAATACATGAAAAATTGGGGAAAGGTATGTGTAATGTCTCAACCTAACTCAAAATTGATGTCTAAAATATGTAAAGCTACCCCTGCAAGGGAGAACCATCTCAGTTGTAGGAGTTAGCCCAGGAGCTTTGTATCCAGCCAAAGGATGACAAGGATGAAAAACTAAGAGACAAATTATCAGATTAAAATGTGGGGGCTGGGGAGTCTTACCTCCGTTTGACAAAGAGCTCTATGTGACTGGTGCACTCTGTCGACACAGGTAATGCAATTACAGTACAATAGGATATACTTTTCTCGTGTCTTCCACGGTTCACATTCAGGTGGATGTCAGGGTCTCAGCTGCGTTAACCTTCCCTGCAGAGTCAGCACCCATTCACAACACCTTTCTTTCTAGTACTACAGAGGAGGCCAGCTAGGCCTCCATCTTCCTATCTGGTCTCCCACACTCAATGGAAAAAAATAGTCTAGGGCTCTCAAACCTGGGCTGATGAGGTTATAGAAGTTCAAAGCTGAGGAACTAATGAGATCTGAAGAGAAGTTTGCCACCGACCATCAGGAAAGACAGATAAAAAGGGGTAGTGGTTTTGAAGCAACATAGGGGAGATGAGAGTAACCCAAAGGTTGCAACTACCACCACGAGCCTCCTCAACAAGTCCAGGAGTGAGATGACCCCAGAGGAGCGGCAGAAGTGGGAGGAGGGGAAATTTAACACAGGTCCACTTTCTGTGCTGACTCCGTCAGTCAAGAACAACACCCCGGTGCTCATTAATTGCTGCAACAAGAAACTCCTAGGCCGAGTGAAGGCCTTTGACAGGCACTGCAACATGGTGCTGGAGAACGTGAAAGAGATGTGGACTGAGGTCCTCAGGAGCGGCAAAGATAAGAAGTTCAAGCTGGTCAACTAGATCCTCTTCATCTCCAAGATGTTCCTGCGCGGGGACTCGGTCATCGTGGTGCTGCGGAACCCTCTCATTGGCAAGTAGGGGCTGCCGCCCTGCTGTCAGGACCCGCTCCCGCCCTTGAAGACCTGCCCTTCATCACTGTACTGATAATGAAGCTATGTGTTTTTCCTCCCCTGCAGGAAAAAAGAAATAAAAAGGTAGTGGGACACCAGTTTGCATCTACTGAGATGGCAACAGTTAAAAATTACATATATGATAATAGTATTTAGCTGGCTTCCTGCATTACTGGTGGGAGGGTAAACGGATACAGCTATTTTGGCAAGCAATCTGGCACTGTTCAGTCAGAAGACAAGTATATAGTCCAAAAGAATCCTAGAGCTATTTAAAAGGGGATATAAAAGAAAGTTCACTGAAACTTGTTTTTTCCCCTTTGAATATTACAGTAAGAACTGTGTAAGTTATATATTCATCACTGGATGAATAGTAAAATGTGATAGATGCACATTTGTTAATACTGTCTAGTACTATCTAGTACCTACAAACAAATACATACATATGGATACATGTATACGCATGGCCACCTATTAACATTTGCTGAAATTCTTCAAAGTAATACTCTAGTGTATATAAATACCATGTTTATTTTTGATGACACAAAGACAAACCAGTTCTTACCATACACTGAAACCCCAATTAATCGTTCCAACTTTGCTTTGCTGGCAATAAACACATGCTCAACCACTGTAATGATATAGAGAAACTCAAGGTTTTGTATGTGAAATTCTCTATCCTGCCCTGTTTTGTCCACTAGGCCTGGTCTGTCAATGATTTCCATCTTAGGGCTGTATTTACTCAGGCAGCTCCAAGTTTTCATGTTCCTCTGTGTACCCCAAGACATGGATGAATTTTACAGCTTCTGGATTTGTAAGGTGCCCCCAGGCCCTGTTCCAGAGGCCCCTCTGCCCTTACACCTTGGGCTGTGGAAGCTGGCTCTGCTCACATGGGTATTTGAAGAAAGCAGTCAGACTATTTTGATCTCTGTGCTGAATGTAGGCACCTAGGCAAGGGGTAGCAGGGCTGAAGCAGACCACTGGATTTAATACCAACACCTTCAGACCCAGCTATCTCCAAAAGTCATGGGCAAACAGCCTGGCCTCTGATGTTGGAGAGGCCTGAGTTTAAACATCTCAGAGGATCTATGTCCAATCCAGGCCCATTCTGCAACTAGGTCTGTGGCCATCTCCCACCCAGTTACAGTGGTAGGGTGACACTAGAAATCCTGAAGTAGAATTGTTCTGTGGCCTGGTCTTAAACAGTTAACCCCTTCCCCAAATGGCTCCCAATTAAACTCCTTCAAATATGGTGGTTACCACACTGGACCTCTTCTCCAACTGTAGTCTGGTGTGTTGAAGGAGTTACTTTTAGAGAAAAACCTCCATTTGTTTTACAATTTTACATAGCCTTAGGCTTTGTGTTTCTTTTATTTTATTTTTCATTTTTTATTTTTGACTAGTTCAGCCCACCTTTAGGGCAGGGCTGGCATGGCATGTGGTGCTGGTGATCAAACTGCTGTCCCTTGTGCCTGCCTAAACTTGCCTAAGGTTAGGCAAAGCTAGCCTAAAGCAAGTGCTTTAGATTGCTGAGCTATCTCATGTCTCCCCCCCTTTTTTTAAGAGAATAAAAATAGTAAAATAAAAATAAAACCAATACAGACCACTAAACAAAATGATAAGATTTCAACAGTGATTGTTACATTGCATAGTGTTGTCTTCAAATTAGTTGTTCAGGTTACCAGATATAAGCAGGTAAAATTGGCCCAAAAACTGGTCAAAAAAGTTAAATAGAAGAAATAAAATTTAAGCATTCACTGTTCCCTTCAAGAGACCTTGTGTTAGTGGAGACAAGCCCCCCTCTTCAGGTGTCAGGGTCCGCTTTCCAGACCGCTTCTTTCTTCTGCATGGTGTTATATTTTTCCAGCTTCTCTGTAGCTTTTAATTTTCCTATATTCCCTTCCTGATTTCTGGAGATGTATTTCTTTTATTTTTTTCTTCCCCAAGTTTTTTCCCAGGCCTTTCACTTCCAGCTGTCTCTTTGCTGACACTTTTTTTTTTTTTTTTTTTTTTTTTTTTTTTTTTT